>JAEUBB010000354.1:0-38629 GCA_018257885.1 Parmelia sp. 050094
AGACTATCCGTTCCAAAAACCCAATCCAGCACAGTCATCACCCCCGCCTTCCCCTTCCCCATCCCCATCCCCTAACCAACCACCAGGCATACCCCCCCACCGGCCCCCCCCCAACAACCGCTACGCCCGCCGCCGCCACCTCGTCCCCCTCCCATCACCGTCCCCACATAATGCGCCAACCCAAACCCCGACGCAACCCCCGCCTCCGAGCCCGCGAACCCGGATCTCTGATTTGGCGCTACGCAGCTCTGGGCCAGCTGCTGGGAGCAGAGAGAGGCGGGAGGGCGGGGGAGGCGGGAGAGGGCGGGGGAGGCCGAGAGCAGAGGAGAGTCGGGGAGACGAGGCCGAGGGTGGAGAGCGCGGGGACTTGGTCTTGGGGGGGGGGGTTTGATCGTCGAGGTGGAAGGTCGTGGGGGTGAATGGCGCTGTGGTAGTGGTAGTAGGCGAGGGTGGGAGGCTGTCGTTTTCGGAGGAGAGAAGCTGATACGCGATGATCACGGTGCCGAGCCGGCATTGAGACAGGACAGGTCGTACGGGGGGCGCGGGTGATGGGTAGGGCTAGCGGTGACTACGGTGGGAACCCAGTCGCGATCCATGGAGATGACATGGGCGTTCTGGGATTCTGAGGCAAAGGATGAGGAGGAAGATGGCGTCGCTCTATCGCTGATTCTTTAAAGGTCGAGCGTCGATATTTTTAGCATCAGAGTCAAGGGTGGACATATAGACGTCTCTCTGTCCATCATCGCTGCCGCCGCTATCGATAATGACAGCCTAGCAGACACAAGCCGCGACAACGACAACCCGATTGACCGCCACCGTACTCAGCAGCGTCCTCAGCCGCGACGGCGCACGGTCGACCCAGCGGCCCAGCGACGACGCGAACAGAATGACGGCCACGTGCATCGTGATACCTCTGCGAATCAACGTCAGAAAGAAAAAGGCGATGTACTTGACAGGAAGTCAAAGACTCACATCTAAGACGCCGCACCGAGACCCTCGGGGAAGGCGGCGGCGGTAAAGAGCACAGAGGCAATGCGAGCGGAAGTGGGGGAACATTGGCGCTGAAAGCGCGTTAGTTGATGGGTTGGTGAGGTTGCTGGAAGCTGGCACGCATCATACGTGTTGATGTCGCTCGCGTCACTGGCTTGAGGTTTGCATGATGCCATGCCGGCGACTATATGCATGGGTTGGTAGTTGTCTCGCGTATATATATATATATATTGTCGTTGATGATGATCGAAAACCAAGGCGTGAGCATGGCTCAGCACCCAATTCTTGTTAGTGCTTATTGCTCAAGCCTCAGCCGCACAAGGTAAGTGATTCTACAATAAATTAACAAAAGATCCACAATTACCCCTCAAGTCTTCCACCTCCTCCCCCCTATCCATCTCTCCCTCCACCCCACGTGCTTCCTCTCCGCCCCACCACCCTTCTTCACCTCCACAAGCCTCAAGTCACCACCTGCAGTCTCCGCCAGCCGGACCTTCATCTCCTCCGCCCTCTCCTCCATCTGCCTCCTATAAACAGACTCTCCACTCCCGCCCACAAAGCCATGAAACAGCACCGCTAAACTGCTCGATTTCCAGACGATGGTATCATGCCTACTGCTCGAGACGATTGCCGCGAACAAGACTACAGACGACGCGACTACGAGGCCTACGGGCAGGATAAGCCAAGGCCAGCTCACATGGACGTACGTCTGCGCGGTGTAGACTTGGCCGCTGTTGTCGGCCTCGGCGGCAGGGTCGGAGTAGAGATTCCGTAGCGCGTCCGTCATGCGGTCTGCCAGGTTGTTCATCAGTGCGTCGAGATCATCGACATGCCATAACGCCTGCGCGATATCCGAGGAGTAGATAGACAGGTCTTGGAGTTCCTGTTCCGAGAAGCCCATGCCTGGAATATTCACGCCTTGGACCGAAGCCGTGAAGGCTTTCTCGAGGAACCGAGAGAGTGGCACATTGCTCATTGGGCTGACGTAGTAAGTGTCCGTTGCGCGTTGGCGGCTATGTTTGAGTCCATTTCGTAAGGTGAGAGATGGACATCCGACGTATCCAAAGCGGAGCTATTCGACCAGCTACGAACGATCGTCTGGTCGAGGACGCCATTTTGAATGGATGTGTTCAGAGTCTGGACACACCANNGTACATTGCACACTCATTCGCAGTCGGCATGACGTCGCCGCCTATAGCGCTCGTCGGATCCGTACTGCTGTTGAAAAGAATACGGCCGAATCCCAATATAGGATCAGCGACGCCTTGAAACACCGTCTTCTTGGGCTCGGGGGTCAGGTAATTAGAGTATTCGTAACTCGTCACTACGACAGGATCGTTCCCGAATAGGGTTTCGTACCGGGGGAATGGTACTACGCTCATGTTGGTGGTCCTTCTAAATTTGCTAGACTCCGCTTCCGCAGACCCGTAATCATCCGGAACTTGCTCGTTTAGAGCTTTGATATATGGAATGCTGGGAAGAGAGTAGGTGCAATTGATTCCGCTGGTCGATAATGTAGTCGGTATATCCGTGCAGTTCTTGGTGACCTGCGCGGTAACATCGCTACATGTACTGCAAAAGCCAAGGGTATCTGAGAGGTCAAATGTGCAATTTCCAGTCGGGCAGTCGATGTTGAGGGTCGATTTTGCATTCCCCAGGCCGAGAAGGCTGTTGTAGACTGCCGCTCTCAACGCTAGTGGTATTGCGGATGCTTGTCTCGATCAGTCGACCGCATGATCAAGAATCACGGGGAAAAAACATACTTGGATCACTATCCGCGGATTCCCAAACTGTTAGATTTCCAGACGTATTCCAGGCAACCACTGTCGGGAAGGTTGGTTGCTGGTAACCCCTCGTAGCATTCGATATGGACGGGTAGCTCAAAATTTGCTGAGTGAAAGGATCCACTGCCAAAGACGCTAAGACGATGAAGGCACCCGCAGACGCCAGTATTGTCCTGCCATCCCAAAACCGACAAAGCAGCAGGAAGGCTCCCCAGGGACCTCGGCTAGCTTCGTCGATAGTCTTGAAATCTGCCAGGTTCCGGTTCTGCTTTCGGAATAGGAGCCACTTCGCTTGACCGATAGACTCTGTCGCTGCAAGGAGCATCGAAGTCTGTCGGATATCAGAATTTGGTGTGCCAAAGGCTTCACGGGTAGTAGATGGCGTGGGACGAGGGGACAAACCTTGGCTATAGTTGACAGTACAGACAGCATGGCATTAAGGGTGATGCCGTACCGCAAGACTGGCATTGGTTTATCATTACACACGGCAAGCATAACAAAAATGGCGACAGTAGATCCTAAGCTCAGGAGGGCACCAGTGATTTCCCAGAACCACCAATCATAATACCACGACCTCGTACCATAGTGCGCCTGATGATTCTGAATTGCTCCTTTTGTCTCATTGTCTGCGACATGTTCCTCAGGTTGACCTAAGTCCGAACGCGAGAGCAGCGGCTCTGCGCCCACAGTCTCATTAGACTGTTTGAGCGACTCTCTCTGGTCTCCCATCGACTGTTCAGAGTAGTGTGTGGAGACAGTGGCGGCAGGAATGTGCTGGAAGCTTTCAAAGTCGACATTTCGCCCCCCGATGCTCGATACGCTGGATACGCTGGACAAGCCAGATGATCGCGACGCCATCGAACCGGACAACAAGTGAAGGAGTAAGTTTCAGTGGGAGGGACTGCTCTTTTACGAAGATAAGACGGCGCCAGTGTCTATAAGAATGCAAAAATCAGGAGCAAGATTAAAAGGCAGAGGCTGTTGGAGACATTGCAGATCGCCAAGAAAACTGAGACATGCGGAAGGGGGCTCACGACCTACTTTACATTATGCATCTCGCAGTAGCTAGTCTCCAATAAGGGTAGTATATGATGCACCTTCCCAAAGAGTGAACGCCTCATCTCGAATCGGTATCACTACACCCACCAGATGAGATGCCATAGATCTGTCGGTATCCAACCATGAAAGGATCAGTTTGAGGCGTTGTAGGGTGTTGCCATATTCCGTGTCTCAGCTCAGCCACCATGTTTGCATGTGGCAAAGTCTCGATCTCATACTGTCCTGACTCATGCCCAACACCATCATATAATGATGAGTAATCGGAATGATGAGCTCCTGAATCGAAGGAGTTAGTTCCAGAGTGGTAGGATGGTAGATGTTAGAGGTTGTGTGTGTCCACAATGACAGAACTAAATCTCCCGGGTTGCCTCCAGCGGCTAAAAATAGAAGTATCTTGTACTCAGCCCACACGGCGCAATGTAGGAACAGCACGCCATCTGCCCTCCACACCTTCAAAGCCTACCTGCTCGTGGATGACCATAGGCTTGTTGATTTTGAAGAGGACTATATGTGTAGAGAGGAAAGTGCTGTGCTGTGATGAGCGCCGATAGTGTACTTCCTCATGCCAGGGACCAGCCAGAGATGTCCTTGATGTTGCAGACCACCATCGCCTGAATATACCGTCAGTGTTCATCAGAAGTCAGTATTCTGATTCGCAGAATCATGTTCTTTGCGCTTTAAGACACCTTTGATACCTAGGAATGCCTGGAGCGACTGCCATTCTGCACGCGCTAGCGAGAAAGCCGGCTATTCCGCTATGAGGCCAGCAACGCTAGCTCGCTGACTGCAGAAACAGGTTCGCCACTCTCTTCTACCTCCGTTCATCACCTTTCTTCATCGCATATGTCTAGGATCATCATTTGTGTTGCACTACGGCCTGACGGGCCTGCTTCCAAGCTGGCTTCGTGATCTTGATTCCATGCTGATTATGTTGATCGGTGTAATTGAACTTTCAATTCAGCCTGATTTGTGACGAGGCTACCGCTGTTGCTACTCAGCGAACAAACCTATCTTCAAGCTGTATGAATTACCCACTACTCACTTCTACTATTGCCTTCTCTATTCCTGGATCTAAGCCATAGAAAGGAATGGTTAATATCTGCCTCCATTGACGTGTATCTACTAAGGCATAAGCGCTGGCGTATTCAGTCACGAGGCTGACATTAAAATGGCGCTACCAATGCAAATACCAGATGCTTGGATCAGAGCTCGAAATCGATATGTCGAGGATCTCAACGAAGAAGAACAGCAAATGTACTTCGCATCGTCACCAGAATCATTGCTAGACGATGCTCGTACAGCAGAAAGATCTCATGGCACAAACAGCACCACTCGTAGCGTGATGGACAAGCTCCAGCCTTTCGTTGCTGCCATCGAGCAATATGGCGAGGCCATCAACATTTATTCGAGCACTTATTCTCTCGCTCTTGGTCCGATTTGGGGTAGCATTAAGGTGGTCCTACATGTGAGTTCCACAAAAGCCTCAATGCCATCCTGGGATGCTGATTCTCATCCCTGTAAGATTGCGCGCGAATTTGGCAAATACTTTGACAAAATTGTTGATATGTTCGCAAGAATCGGAGATGTTCTGCCACGCTTCAGGACCTATGAGAGACTTTTCTCGAACCATGAGCGTCTAGTTGAAGCACTTTCAATGGCCTATCTAGACATCATCACTTTTTGCACCAACGCAAAAGCGGTCTTCAGACGCGGACAGCGGTCATCAAGTAAGTAAAACAAACCGTGGACCACCTCAGACAAAAGGCGCGCTACTTTGGCACCGCTGTCCCGCACCACTCTAATCTAAATCTCGGCTGTGACTCTGCATCTAAAACACATCCATGTACTGGTCTAATGTTATTACGGTTGCTGATTTACGGCGCATTAGAAACTACCATGAAGGTGACATTGAAGCTCTTATGGAAAACTTTTGATCAGCAGTTTGGCCAGCAACTTAGTAATTTTCGTCAACACCAGAAGAATGTCGAGAAAGAGGCTGGGCTGGCCCATATGATTGAATCCGCTGACGCCAGAGCCATGGTGCTTGCAAACCAAAAGCAGCTTGAGAAACGACGGCGAGGTTGGTGCAATCACTTCGATACTTCAGGAAGCGGGTACTAAGACTCGGTTAGAGGACAATCGAATACGGATTCTTGCCATGCTTCACGCTGTCGATTATGAAGCTAAACATAGAAAGCTCCAAAACCTGCGTCATGCAGGAACGGGTGACTGGCTCTTCTGGCAGGCTACATACATCGAATGGGAAACATCCGGCAGCACGGGATTTCTTTGCTGCCGCGGTATACGTAAGCATCATCACGAGTTTCATCATGGGGTGTAGCAGCTTACCTTCTTTCCAGCTGGCTGCGGTAAAAGTTTCCTTACGTAATAATGTTACTATCTGACGTCTCATACATGTGCTAATGACGAGACATAGATCCAATCTCGTTGACCATTTGATTAGCTTGGCCTCTGCTCCAGCAGCTCCAGCCGCGGAAGTCGTATACTACTACTGTGATTATGCAGATCAGAGGACCCTTGATCTTGATCGTATCCTGGGAAGCCTCCTGGAGCAGCTGTTACTCAAATGTCCAATTCCAGAGCACATTGAGACGCAGCTTCTCCAAATATACGCTAGAGGAACCCGATCACCCGCAGAGAACGCTCTGAACAATATCCTCCGCTCAGTGGTCTCGTTGCACTCTGAAATTTACATACTCCTTGATGGACTTGATGAATGCGAGAAACCAGTTTGGCAGGCAGTGCTAAAAGTTCTCAGGGATTTAGGAGCTATCGCACAGTGTGTTGTCAAGATCTTTATAACCTGTGTTGAAGAGGGTTCTGTTTCACATCATGTCGCACGTTATGCGTGTCTCCAGGTCTCCCCTTCAGCCACAACTGAAGACATCAAGGCGTTTGTCACATCATCGGTCAGATCGAAAGTCGAGCGTGGGGAGTTGAGGATCCGCAATCCTAAATTAAAACACGACATCATTGCCGAGCTGATATCAAAGGCAAACGGGATGTAAGCTGCTTATACTGATTTCCTGGGCTGAAGCTAATCCGCAAGGTTCCTCTGGGTTTTCTTCCAGCTACAAGATCTTTGCGAATCGTCCTCCGACGCTATGATTCGGGAAACGTTGAGAAACTTACCCGAAGGTCTTGGTAACACTTATAAAAGGATACTAGCTAAGATTGGCGATAGTTACTCGAGAATTGCACTCGCAAAAAAAGTCTTTCAGTGGGCCACAGTTGCCAAACGGCCCCTTCACGTTGAAGAACTGAGAGAAGCCATCGCCATTGACGCGAATGATGAAACTTGGGACGAGGATAAATTCCCACATGAAGATCTCATGCTAGAGTCTTGTAGAGGTTTGATCATTAAAGATGAAGATGACGGGACTGTGCATTTCGCTCACCACACTGTCCGACAGTATCTTACTGGCGGACTTGTGACCAGAGTGGATCCTCTGTTTGAGGTCGCGGTGGAGAGTGCGAATGTTCTTGCTGGACAGACGTGCGTTTCATATCTCCATTTCTCCGACTTCGAAAGCCAGATCACGTTAAGAGCACCCATGGCCAGACTCGAACAGAAGGGTATACTAGAGTCTGGTGGACCTTTATGGATTCCCAGTATTCTTGGTATCAGGAAGCCTATGTTCGATATACCTTACAGACTCCTTCGAGGTGATCCAGCCGTGCGACCCTCAAAATCTGACCTATGGAAGCATCTAAGGCCACAGTCTGAATCGAGATATAGTCCTTCCACGGATCTCAAAGACAAGTATCGATTGCTCTGCTACGCTATAGAGCATTGGGAGTCACACTCAAGGTGGCATCAAGATCTGGATTCCGTTTTCTATCGCCGCCTTGAGAGTTTAGCTAAATACAAGATACTAGCTTTCGACTTCCTACCGTGGGGTCCAAACAAACACTTTGGACCATACGGCTGTATAGGATGTCCAAGACCAAATTCGGAAGAGTTGCTAGCTGGAGATTTACCGCATATATCAATGATACACTACGCAGCCGCAGTCGGTAATCTCGCGCTCTTGACATGTCATCAGTCGAACAAAGTAAAGCTCAAAGACTACATTTATCACGAACGATACAATCAAGAAACGTTGTTGATTGCGTGTCGTAACAACAGACTCAACATAGTCAAGTGTTTGGTACAACAAGTACAAGCAGACTACGACATTTCTGACGGTAGAGCTGTAGAGGCCGCTGCTTCTGCAGGATATGTAGAGGTACTGCGATGTTTGCTAAGCCTTGGTCAGTATCGAGTCAGAAAGGATGGCTACGTTCCGTTACGTTTGGCTGCTGAGAATGGACACGAGGCTATCGTTCAAGTGCTGGCTGATGCTGGGGCCGAGGTCAGCGCTTACGATGAGGAGACGAGGCGTATCATCGTTGAATCAGCGGCCAAAAACGGCCACGTTCCTGTAATTCGAACCTTGAATCGCAGAAAGTTTCTAGCTCAGACCGATACGACCGCCCTTCATCTAGCTGCAGGAAATGGTCACGTTGCAGCAACCAGAGCAATTCTTGAAATCGGCGTCCCGATTAACACGGTCAACGTAAGCGAGCACAGTGCCTTACACCTAGCAGCAGAGTCAGGGCATAGTAGCGTAGTCCAGCTTCTGCTTGAGTACGATGCAGATCCTTTCCTAATTGCGAACAACGAGACCCCAGTCCATTTAGCGGCAAAGGGCGGTCATGTCAATGTCCTGAAGACTTTCGCTAAATCGCATCTCTCTCCAGTCGACATTCGCCAACGTCACAATCGAGCAGAGACACTCCTTCACTCAGCGGCAGCTGGAGATCATGAAAATGTGATACGCTGGCTAGTTAAGAATGGGGCTGATATGAACGCAGCCGATTCTGCAGGCGAACCACCTCTTTGTACCGCAACGAGACTAGGAAAGGAGACTGCAGTGCACGTATTGCTGGAGCTCGGGGCGACTGTCGTCGACACATTCAGAGCTCGCGAAGACTACAATATTCTCTGCTATGCTGTCGAGAGTGGTAACTTTCCCATATTACGAATGCTACTCGAGAATATCAAAAGAGAGCAATATCTCCTTTTGAGTGCTAAATTCTTCCACCCGGCCCTGAGCCAGGCTATTGCCGAAGGAAATGAAAGAGCCGTGGCATTACTTGATAAAAAGCTTAGCCATCATTTGAGCGTGGAGTGATAGCACCAGTCGATTTATATGCTCAAAATATATTAAGTGCTTGAATAGAATAGATTCAAAATTCCGCGATTGACTACATATATTGAAACCGACTTTCTAGTGGAAATAATAGTGGAACAACTTTGATTGCTTCTCTAAAAGTACCAGTCAACTAATTAGATCAAAGATCAAGACTATACCAATTATCGACAGCCGGATCCTAGAATTCACCGCCAGTATCTATAAGACGACGACGACGTGATTATCCGCAAAGCAACTAATCAGTATTCTACTACCTAAATCTCGACTTTTCTTCGAAAACAAAAGCGCTGGAAGAACTCGAGATAAGGGTATTCTCTAAACCTAATCCTGTTATAGATATAGTCCTTAAGTCGATAGCGCGTATAGATATATTAATAAGTAGAATAGCTTTCTTAAATTATAACTAATACTACTAAACTTCGTATTTTAGAGTAGTTCTTATTATTAAATACTTAGATCGTACTCTTAGTTTATAAGACTTATAACTTTCTTATTCTTTAATCTTTTATTTATACTATCTCGATACGTCTTAAGATCTTTTAAGTTAAAAGATAGAGTTTTAATCTCTATAATTATTTTAAGCGACTTAATACGAGAAAGATACGATACGATAATAGTATCTTAAGACTTAAATTTCGAGTTATAATCTTAATAAATAAAATCGCGAAATTACTATATAAATTATTAATAGCGTATAATATTAATATTTATTATATATAAATAATTTAAGAATAATACTATTATAGTAGAGTTCTAGAATATAGATATTATTATTATATATAGAAGTTATCTCTCTAAGTTATAATAAGAAATATTATATAAATAATAGAAGATAGTTTACTAAGATTATATTAAATCTAATTAAGAATATATTTAGAATCTACTCTATAATAGAATATACTAATTTTAAAAAATAAGACGATATCTCTATTACTATAGCGATAAGTAGCTAATTTACTATAAGAGAGCCGAGAATAAGTAGTATAGCGAAGTCGTTCGTTATAGAAGACTAAGTAGCTAATAACTCGATACTATATCGCAGATAACTACTTAGATTTCTATATATTAACTACTTTAATATCTACTAGTAACCTAGTCTAGAATATATATTATAGATTAGTCTTATATCTTCTATACTCTTATTATTAACTTATTTATAGAATTAGAATATCTGCTATAGTAGATTACTATATTATATCGAGTATACTTAATAAAGAGATCGTACATTAACGTGTTAACGGAGCGGAGCGGGGCGAATATCTCTTATATAAGAAGCGAATTTATATAGTAAGTAATAAAAGAGAGACTTATAGTATAGAGAGAGATATAGTAAAGCGAAGCGATTTTTAAAGAGATTTATAACTTAATATATAATAGATAGCGGAGTACCGAGTTTCTAGAAATAGTATATATCTAGTAAAGCTCTAACTATCTCTACTAAAGAGAGCGAGTTTATATTATAAAAGAGAGAAAAGAGACTTATTTAAAGTAAGAGAGATAAAAGATTTATAGCTACTACGAAATAGCTAGCGAAGAACTTAGTAATAATAGTCTATACTATAGTATCTAGTTAGCTATAGCCTAGTAGATACGTATAACGATAGTATTTAAATTAAAACGTTTAATATTACTACTATATATTATAGTAGAGTTCTAGAATATAGTAATATAGTTATATATATAGAAGTTATCTCTTTAAGTTATAATAAGAAATATTATATAAATAATAAAAGATAGTCTACTAAGATTATACTAGATCTAATTAAGAATATATTTAAAATTTACTCTATAATAAATACGCTTTAATTATTAAATAAATTATCTTATTAATACGTCTTTTTATACTTTTATTAATCTCTTATATTAATTAAATTAAGAGAAATAATTATCTATAATAAAATATACTTTTAGTAATTAAATATAGTTAGAATTATTTAAGATATAGAATTATTAATAGAAGTAAGAAGTATCTAGTTATATAAATAATTAGTAGATAGTAAAGTAGTTCTATATAATAGATATAAAAGATATAAGTAGATACGCGAGTAGAATTAATAACTATTAATTTCTTTCGTTATTACTTTATTAAGTATCTCGTTATAAATTATAGAGATTTAAGTACTCGTAGATTATAGTTAGTTTAGTTTAATATTTCTCTACTAATTCTATATATTTCTACTATTAATAATATCTAAATTTCTATCTATAGAGCGGAGTAGAACCTTTCTCAAGTAGTCTCGCTAGGGTTGAATTAGTATAACGAGGGGGTATCGCAGGGGGACTATTTCCACGCAATAAGTGATTTAAGAGGAATTGAATACTGGAAATAAAGTGGCTTTAGGAGGGAATCTCCTTGAGACTGTCGAGTCAGGTGCGCCTTTCCCAAACTACTGGTTAGCTTGAATGGTGCCGGGTACTCGGAAGTTGCTCTAGGCATGGGAACAAATCCTGAGACTGTACGAGTGCTTGGGGCTCGGAACCCTCCTAGTGGGGAGTGGGCTATGGCTCGAGACCCTGGTCGACTTTAGTTTTGCGGGCTTAATTATGATTATTACTGCTATGTTACTACTACGTACACCACCGCTCAGTGATTTAAATATAGTATCGTGTGCTGTCTTGTCCCCATGTTCCAGGTCTGAATCTTCATGCTCTGCAGCATCCTCTGCTTCAAATCCGGAGCCATCATATCATGGCCGGGAATGGCGCCGTGCGTGGTGTCAAATTCGAGGGGCGAAAGGGCGCACCAGACATCGAGGAGCATGTCGGGGGAGGCGGGGACGAGGTTGGGGTTTGAGTATGGGAAGGAATAGGTCTGCTGGGGCTGGGGGATGTTGAGGACCTTTGATTGGTGAGTGGATGTTGTAAAGGGGGAAGGAACCATGGGATTTGGGAGCTTACGGGGAGGGTGCGGATAGAGTCGGCGAGGAAGAGCTCTTTTCCCCAGTGCAGGACCAAGCCGCCGGGGCAATGCCGCCCGCTGGTCTTGATTGCAGTGACGCCGTCCAGTATTCTCTCGCTGTGACCGGCGGGGCCCTCGATCAAGCGCGTTCTCGGCTCTGGGGGCTGTTGGCACCGCCATGGCCGGTCGGCGGCCGGGAGAAATATGGTTGTCGTGTGAAAGGCTTTGGCCCAGGTCGCGTAGGTGGTGTAGCACTGTGGGTGGGAGATGACGATGGCTTGCAAGCCGCCTAGTCCGAGTATCTATGGAAGCGTGAGCGTTTGCTGTTCGGGAGGGAAAGGTGGAGCGAGGGGAGCAGACGAGTCTGTAGGTTTGGTCGTCGAGGAGGGATATTGTGTCCAAGAGGACATTGCCCAAGTGGGTCCGGAGCAGGAAACATCGCTGGCCCGTTGCGAACTTTGTCACTCGTCTGATCAGCTGCCTGTACAGATTATATCAGATGCTACGTGGCCAACCTGGGGCTGCGTCCAGATGGACAAGACATTCGGATTGACGCGATCACGCAGGCATACATTCTGGTGGGTTGCGGAGATTTGGGCCAGGGTGGTCCAGGACTGCCCGGATGGAGGAACGTATCGGCGTACATCCTGCTCTCGAGTTGTTCAGTGTCCGAGGAAGTATTGATTGAGTACTCTCCTTGTCCGGGACGCTCACATACCTCGCAGATCTTGCAGCGAGTCGGGAGGGATGCATTTTCGAGGTCGAATTGGGTGCCGCAAACCGTGCAGATTGGGAGGTTGCGTGCTTCTGCTTCCACTCTCTCCATTCTGCCTGTCGCGGATCATACGAGAGCAGTGTGCGTCTAGGCTCGGATTATACAAGCTAAGTGTGCTTCTTTGTCGGATGGTACGAGTCGAGTGTGAGTGAATGTGAAGAGATGTAAACAGACTGAAGTCAAGCTGCGAACCTACCTTCTGTTTTTAGGATCAACAACGTAGTAGCGGTATTTTACTATGTCACTAGTAGTAGTAGCAGTTATTACAAGCTAAATTCGTAAGGCTAGGTTTAATCGAGATTTCGAGCTGTGGACTATATTTAAAAGTAAAGTATTTAATTCTAAGTATTATTAACACAGTATGAATTCAATAGTAGTAAGAGTAGAATAGATAATAACCTTAGCGGTAGGCGCTAGTTTACTCTAACTATAATTATACCGTTTTAATATATATAACCGTTAAATAGCGGTCTTCAAGTAATAAAATTATATTACTAATATTATTTTATTACGTCTTAAGATCTTAATAGTATCTAAATTATTACGATAATAGAACGATTCTATAGAATTACGTATTATAAAATTTTATATTTTTAAGTAATTATTAATATATAATAGTAGCTAAAAGGTTATAGTAATATAACGATATTATAGTTAAAAGGTTTATAAATTTATATATAAATAAAACAGAATTAGGCTATTACGATAATAATAGAATAATAGTAATAATATCTGTTATAATTTGAACTCAGCATCTCTCCGGACCTCGCTAGGCCTAATGCGGCTAGCGCCTCTTGGTACTCAGTGTGCCTTCTTATTATTCTTCTAGCTAGAACACTTTCTTCTTTATAGCTAGAATTCCATTCATATTGGATACCCACATATCGTTCTAATCCCACGTCCAATCCCTGACATAATTCTAGCTATCCAATTATAGCCTAGGCCAGCTATTATTAACTGTGGCCCCTAACCTAACTATTTAACTGACTTAACTGCCCGCTTGCGGGGATCTCTCGCTTATTCAACACTAATCCGCCAGCTACTTGCGGAGATCTCTCGAGCGATAACGACTACCTACTGCGTTAACTGACTACCTACGGAGGATTCTTAACCCGTATTAACTAACTGACTGCTGCCCGCTTACGGGGATCTCTCGATCATTCAATACCGTTCAACACCAATCCGCCAGCTACTTATAAAGACCTCTCGAGTAACGAGTACCTACTGCGTTGACTAACTGCCTGCGGAGAACTCTTAACTCACATTGACTGACTGCCTGCGGAGATCTTTCTAGATCTTCGTATTAACTGACTGCCCTGACTGCCTGCATTACGGTCTAAACTAAGTGCATTAACTGACTGCCTGTAGAGATCTCTCGATCTCGCATTAACTACCTAACTGACTGCCTGCTTACGAAGACCTCTCAATATTCCGCCTGTATTAACTACTTATTTGCCGCCTATTTGCGGAGATATCTCGATATTGCGCCTACTTTAGGCTGCCTTTATTTAACTCTTTGCGAGGAGATTCCTCGCCGTCTACTTTTATAATAGTTAGGAGTACTCCATTTACTCCATTAGATTTAGACTCAGATCACGAAGAACCTTAAAAAGAATTTAGCTAAAAAGAATCCGATAAAAAGATCTAAGAACTAGAGACTAAGTTAGCTAAAAACGCTAAGAAGAAAGCCGTTAAAAAGGATTAATAGTAGAGGCCTAGCTAGGTCTAGATCCCCAGCTTCTCTAGGGGTTACTAGCGGGGAAGAATGTTGCGAATACTAGTAAGATAGCAGCGTATATCTCTAGTATCTCCAAATACAACCCCTGATCTGCATCCTAAAATATAAAAGTCTTAGCGCCTTACGAATACTTAGAATTTAGCCTATTCGGCCTATTTCGTCAAATTTTTATCAAATTTTTATATATAGTCTTAGTACTTAATACCTATATATCCGGATCTTTCTCTACTAATATAGTATTACTTATACTACTACTGACTACGTCCGGAGCTATTTTTTATAAGATTCGACTCTAGATTACAGTCGCTAGAAGCTAGACTAGTATCTTTATTAATACTTAGTATTTTTAATTTTTTCTTTATTCGTCAGCTATATATATATATATATACTTTAATAGATAGGGCTATAGGCCGTTATTATAGACTATAATATATTACCGCACTACGTTACCGCCGCCGGAAGAGGCCTGGCTACGGGGATATAGCCGTATTTAAAAGAAGAATAGTATTATAGTTTAAACTCAGTATCTCTCTAAACCTCGCTAAACCTAATACGGCTAGCGCCTCTTAGTACTTAGTATATCTTCTTATTATTCTTCTAGCTAGAATACTTTCTTCTTTATAGCTAGAATTCTATTTATATTAAATATCTATATATCGTTCTAATCCCACATCCAATCCCTAACAATATCGTATTATAGTTAAAAGATTTATTAGTATATACGTAAATAGAAGAGAATCGAATAGTTACGATAATAGTAGTATATTTAGACTTAAACGAAAAATATAGATATAGAGTATTAAGTTCTAATTCTATTTACTATCTATCTAAAATTAAGAAAGGTATCTTATCTTAGATAGTAAACTTAAGATAGAATATTATAAGATATCTAGCTTTTAGAAGTTACGATAATACCTAATAATCTCTAAATATTTATAAATACTTAAATAGATATTTAAGTTTATTAATTATTATATTAACTAATACTTATATCTTATAACTAAGTCTTATAACTGTAGTTATCTAGCCTAAATCTAAACGCTTAGATAGAATATAGTTACGATAGTAAGACTATCTTATTCTATAATTAAAATATCTTATCTATTTATATTATTATCGTTATCGTTATTATTAGTAATAGAAGAGATAATATTATCTAATTCTTTATTACTATTTATATCTATATTAGATTTTTCTTTATTTATTTTAACGTAAATTCTCTTTAGTAATTTAGCTATAGATTTTTTCTACTGCGCGTAGACACTTAATTTCGAAGTAGCTATAATAGACTTAATAGCTTTCTATTTACTAGCTATAGTAGTCCCGAGAGAGTTCTTAGTAGCTAGAGTAGACTTAGTAGTTTTCTTAGAGACGACTTTCTTTCTAACAGCTAGAAGAGATTTAGCGAATATAATATTTATAGCTTTTTTATTTATAGCTATAATAGTAAAGAGTTTAAAAGACTTATAGACTATTATAGTAATATTAGATTAAGGCTTCAAAATAATTTAATAAGTATTATTATTAACTAGAGAATCTATTACGGTAGCTAAGTTAGCTTTACTAAAGCTATTATTATCTATAATCTACTAATTAAGAATAGTATTATTACTAGCTAAAGAATCTATTACGATAGCTAACTTAGCTTTAATAAAGCTATTATTATTCTTAATCTACTAGTTATAGATAATATTATTACTAGCTAAAGAATTTATTATAGTAATTAACTTAGCTTTAACGAAGCTATTATTATTCTTAATCTACTAGTTATAGATAGTATTATTACTAGCTAAAGAATCTATTATAATAGCTAGCTTAGCTTTAATAAAGCTATTATTATTCTTAATCTACTAATTATAGATAATATTATTACTAGCTAAAGAATCTATTATAGTAGCTAGCTTAGCTTTAATAGAGCTATTATTATTCTTAATCTACTAATTATAGATAATATTATTACTAGCTAAAGAATCTATTATAGTAACTAAGATAGCTTCGGTCGTACTATTCTAATTATTTATAATCTATTAGTTATAAATAGTATTATTACTAGTTAATAGATTTATTATAATAGCTAAGATAAACGTATCTATAGTATTAATATTAATATTAATACTAGAAGCTAGAGATACGCGAGAAGTAGTATTATAAAGTAGATTAAAACTAGATTCTAGCTTAATTTTTAGTAGCGTATTCTCTTTATAAGCTTGTAATAATTTATTATTCTATAGATAAATAAGTTTCGCTCTTAAGAACGTAGTAGTCTCGATATTAGAATTAATAATAGAATACTAATTATACTAGTATATATATAAGCTATATAGTAAAGCTTCTATTTACTATATCTATATCTTAAAGTACTCGAATTTTTTAATATTCTAATATAGCTTAAGATCTATCGCGATCTTAAGTTAAATCTAGTTATAAAGATATTTTTCAGCTTTATATATATAATATATAAGATCTACTATTTTAGATCTTAATTTTTTTATAGTAATAATAAGATATTTCTTATAGTTAATAATAAACCTAGTAAACTTCTTTTAATTTAATAATAAAATATCTTTTAAATAATTTATTTTAACTTTTATAAGAGATTCTTTTAATAGTATTTCTAAAGCTTCTAAGTTTATCTTTATTACTATCTCTTTATATATAATAGCCTATTTTTTAAAGGCTTTCGTCTTCTTTCTTATACTTAATATCTAACTTTATAGTATATTCGCCTCTATTATAGTAGTTATACTTTAGTAACTATTAAATATATCTTCTACTCCGCGTATTATATTCGCTATTAATACTTATAGATTATCTTTAAAGCGTAAGGCTTCTTTAGAGTTAATAAGAATAGAAAATATTGTAGCGTTATTCTTAAAACTAATTAAGATAGTTTCTTTTAGTATAAGAAAACTTTTAATATCTAGCTTAATATAGTCTCTACTAAATTATATTTTCTAAAGAAAGTCTATCTAGATATAGACTATTAGCTCTATCTTCTCTATTTTATAATAGAGAGTAAACTTCGCTTTATTTATATTATTATCTATAAAAATTACTCTCTTAAAGTTTAATTCTCGTTACTTATATATAGAGATTGAAATTAGCTTTTTAGTTTTAATCTTTATAATAAATATCTTCTTCTTCTATAGTTTCGCTAATAGAGTACCTTAATAAGAGGTAATAATATTTAGAACTTAAAAGTTTTTACTACGAGTATTATAATTTATCGTATTACTATTATTAGTATTTAACGTATTAATTATAATAATATTAGTCTTTTTTATCTTTTTTAATTTAATAGCTTTATTCTTTCTAGATAGATTCTTACGTTTCTAAGATAATATTATAAATAGCGAGAATAAAGTAAATTAACTAAATTAAATAATAAAAGTAAGATTAAACTAAACTATAAGTAACGAGCGAGATATAGAAATAAAGTAATAATAGTAAAAGTAATTTAAAAGAATAATAACTAATAAATCTAAAAGATTCTAAAGATTTAAAGAGAAGAGTTAAGAAGATTAAGATAAAGTAAGATAAGAGAAAATACTATAAGTAGAGAAGATTAGCATATTATCTTAAAAAACGAATATATAAGAAGTAGTAGAGTATTTATTTAAAAGAAGATACTAAATATTATAGAAGTCTATATTATAGAATATAGAGCTAAATATAGTAGTAAAGACTAGATATCTTTATATAGATTTTTATAGATTTAAATCTCTTATCTATATAGATTATAGTAATAGTAAACGCTTACTAGTATTTTTAATATTAGCTAAATATTAAGTATAACTATATTATATATCTTTAATCTTCGTCTATCTTAGCTATAACTATATTAACCTTTAAAGATACTTTAATTAATACGTAGTAATTCTTTAATATCTAATTAATTCTCTCTCTCTTCTTCTTATACTTATTATAATAATAATTATTTAACTCTTTAAATTATAACTTATCTACCTTCGTAAAGTTATTATAGATAGAAATAGTATTATAGAAGTATAAGAGTCTTTATTTAATATTTATAATACTATTCTATATCTTTTTTTAGTTAAGATAAAGTTTAACTTTAATAGCGAGATTAGTATAAATAGCTAAGAATAAGTATATATTATAGTAAACTACTTATAATAGTATACTTATAGCGGATATAGAATTAGCTAAGCTCTATACTATCTTTATACTTAATATATCTATCTATAAAATACTATATATTAAAGAAGTTATACGAAGTAAAGATATTCTAAAAGAATAATATAAATAAGAGACGAGTATTATATATTATAATTTAAGAATACTTAAGTACTTTTAGGAATTTCTAAATATAGATCTATTATTATAAATTAGAGATTATAAGTCTATTTAATTTATTTAGTAGAAATAATAGATCTCTATATTATTAATTACTCGATTTTTATAGTATTTAATATAGTTAAAGATCTTAGATCGAGTTATCTATTCTTTATTTAAGTCTATATTAATCTCTTTATTATAAGCTTATTAAATAATATCTTTCTAAAGATTATTTATAAAATATAGAAATAAATTCTAACGAATAAGTTAGTTAAGTATATATTATTTTATCGTTATATCTCTAAAGCTTTTTATCTCTTTTTTAGTAATTTTTATAGTTCTTTTTCTTTTTCTAGTTTTCTTACTAACGACCGCTACTATAAGTTATACGCGAGAGGTCTTAGACGTTAGGAATTACGGAGATTAGAATTCTAATTTAAAACTATTAAAAGACGTAACGTTAATAGAAGAAGTTAAAATAAAGATAATTATAATAATTAAATTAAAGTAATCTTTAACTACTATTATACTTCTCTATAAGAACTAATTAAAGTCGGCTTTAGCTATAAAGATAGCTATAGATAGAGATTAAACTTATATATAAGCTATTATAATAATAATAGTTAATATAAAGAGAGAGAAGTTAAAGATAATATAAGAAGAAGTAGAAAATCTTCTTATATAGAGAAAATCTTTTTATATTAAATACTATTCTACTAATAGCTATTCTACTAATCGTTATTATACTATAATATTTATAATAATTATATAATACTATAGAAGATATTATTACCGCGTATTTATTAAAGTACTTATATTTATAATTATCTTTTATAAAATATACCTTTCTATATCTCTAGTACTAATAATACTTTACTCTTAGTTAAAAAATTAAAATTCGGTTAGTAAAATACTATACTTTCGAGTAATAATAATAATAATTATAAACTCTTTAATTCGAGCTAGCTAAAAGATAAAGATAGCGTTTTTATAAATCTTAATTATATTTACTCTATCGTAGATCTCTAATCTTATTATAAAGAATATAGATAAGCTTAAAGATTAAATTCGTAATATTCTTAAGTATTAGAAAGATAGAAAAAACGTTAACTAATAACTACTTTTAAATATTAATCTTAAAGATCTTTAGTAAGTATATTAATATAAAGATTTATTATTATAAGTTAAAGATAGAGAAGTTCTTTCTACGCTTTAGTTTAATTAAGAGTAGTCTACTAATAAAAAGTCTATAATTAAAGTTATAAGTCTATTAAGTTAGAGTATATCTTTAAGTTTTTTACTTTAGAGTATACTCTTAATTATCTTATCTTTAAATATATTAGATATACTATCTTCTTAATTATATTATTTCTCTAATAATTACTTCGAGATCTTATTATAATTAAGAATATATAATAAAGATTCTATTCTATTTCTTCTCGCTCTTAGCTTATAATATAAAAAGATTAGTATCTTTAGAAAATAATATTCTAATTTATAAGAAATTCTTAGTATACTTAAATCTTATTTAGTTCTTTAACGACTTCCGTTAAAGTATAATATATTATAAAAGTAAATAAAAGGCTAATTATTATAACTACTTTTATAACGCGTCTTATTATTATTAATATCGAATAAGATATCTATATTATTAAAGTAATAGAAGAAAGTATCGATTAAGCTTTTTAAAGAATATCTTTACTTTTTTAACTTTATAATTCTATTTTAGACTATACTACGCTCTAATTTAGCGAGAAAAATATACTTTAGATTTAATAAATTTTATATTTACTTAATAAAACTTTAGTATTTTTATATCTAGACTTTATTTATTAAAACTATATCTAGACAGTTCGCTCGCTATTATAATTAAGATCTTATCTTTTTATTTAATTAAATTTTCTATAAGTACTTTTATTCTAACTACTTAACTTATTATCTTAGTTATATTATAGTGATTAGTTTTAATTTTTAAGATAAAACTTTTTATAAAGAGTAAGATTAACTTAAGATTAAAGTTTAGTATATTTATTATAACTTTAAAATCTCTATCTTCTTTTATAAGATCTATTATTTTAGATATTATAAAGTACTCTTACTACTATTATATTTTTTTATTAAAGAGAATACTATTCTTAATAGATATATTAATATTAAAATAGATTATACTTACTTTACTTTATTATAAGTTAGCTTACTAGCTAATATATTACTTCTTTATACTTTACTTAATAAAAAAGAATATCTATAGTTACTTACTTAGTCTGCGCCTTTAAGAGCTGAACTCGAATTAGAAATATATAGCTAAGACTATTTCTCTTATTAATTTAATAATATAAAAGGCGTTAAGTATCTTTCTTTATTTTTTCTTCTTTTTATTAATAACTTCGGTCTTTATCGTAATTTATATAGAATATTAATAGATATTTATATTTAGTCTATATTATTCTTATTCTATAAATATATACGTTAAGTAAACGTATTCTTATTAATACTTAGGCTCTATAGTAGTAATTTTAATAATATAATTAACTCTCTTAAAGGTCTTTATATATTAAATAAAGAATTAGTTCTAAACTTACTATATTCTACGCGGGTATACGTATTTATAATATCTTTTCTAGAAAATATACTATAGTAATAAACTAACTTCGAATTTAAAAATCTAAAGATAAAATTATATTATTAATCTTATCTCGTTATTATAGATACTCGTAATAATCTTAATTATAATATTATTTAATATAATAGATTTTATTAATAGATTATATAATAAAGGCGAGAGATAAATATACTTTCTATTAAGATAAAGTAAGAAGAGTTTATAAGAGATTAAAACTTAGTTATTAAGAAGCTAGTATTATTTAGACTAACTTTAGTACTAGATATTATTCTTATAAGATCTAATAATTCTATCTATTTAGAGTATACTAGACTATACTTATAACTTTATTATTTACTTTTTAAGATAATTCTTATTATAATAGATACTATTATTTATATTACTATACTTCGAAGTTAATTCTTTATCTCTAGCTTTACGCGTATTTAATCTCTCTTATTTTATCTTAAGAGTTTTAGTCTCTTTAAATATATATAATAAATTATTATCGTATCTACTCTATTACTCTATTATTTAAGAAAGAAGTATATATAGTCTTATTATCTTTCTATTATTTAAATATATCTAATCTAGTACTTAGACGACTTTATCGTAATAAAATTTATTATCTAAGTCTTTATATTTATCGCTAGAAGTATATTACTACTAATAATAAATAAATTAAAAGAAAGAGTCGAGTTATTTATAATAATAAAGAGAGTTAGAAGTTATTTCTAGTTATTATTAAACTTTACTACTATTATTATAAATAATAATTTCTAATTTTACGTTACGATATCTATATAACGAGTCGCTATAATATAAAGAGATACTATAATATAATGAGATATTATAATATAACGAGATATTATAATACGAGGCGCTATAATACTGTCGCGATAAGACTTTAGTAAACTAATTAATATAGTACTACTATTAATAGAAGATTAAGAGGAAGATAAGAGAAACTTAAATAACTAATCTTAAGCTTAAGCTTAAGCTTAAGCTTAAGCTCAAGCTTAAGCTTAAGACCGTGCTTAAAAAGCTTAAGAGTTTAAGAATAATTAGCGTTATCTTAATATATATATAACGATTTATTACGAGGCTGTAATATAAAAGTATAGAATATCGAGTAATCTTAATATTCTTATTAGTAAAGATAAGTATTAATAAGTTAATAATATCTACCGTTTCCTTTCTCTACTAAATACGCGTTATTATAACTTTATAGATAATTTAAAAAAGCTGTTTATTAGACTAATTATATAAAAGTTAAGAGACTACTACTAACGTATAAAAGTCTAAGATAAAGTATATATCTTATCTTAATAGACGACTTTAAAGAAGAAAATTATAATATTATAATACTTCTTTAAAATCTTTATTATAAATATCTAACTCTTTTTAAGATCTTACTTATAAAATCGAAATAGTACTCGCTTCGCGACTCGCTAGATAAGAATAAGAATAACTTTACTCTTATATTATAGTCTAATATTATATATAGAAATATTATTATAATAGATTAGTTTTTTTATAAGTATTATAAACTTATTTTAAAATTATCTTTACGTCTCTTTAATACGATATTAATAAGCTATTAATTTAAGTTATAGCTAAGAGTCGCTTAGGCTAAGAAATATAGAATAAGTAATATTATATATTTTAGAATAAGTAGCTTTTAATAATATAAGAAAGTTATCTTTATAATAGAGTAAATAAAGATTATAATAATTATTTAATAATCTTACTAAATATATACGTAGATTAGTAGATTATTAATATACTTTTTAAGTTAATAACTTTACTAAGTTCTATACTAACTATTTCGGTTATATCTCTAATCTACTTATTATAGTATTATCCGCTTATATAGATCTATATATATTCTTTAAAATTATAATAACTTAACTAATCTATAAAATAGAATTAATACTCGAAATTAATATATTTTAATTATTAATAAATAAGCTCTTTATTAGTCTTTTAAGTATTAAAGCTACTCGATTCTATATAATTCTAGTTAAAAAATCTTATAATAGGCGCTAGCTTTAGTTATAATAATATAGTAATAAAATAACGCCGTCTTAAGAAACGTAAAAGCTACTAATAATTTCGTAGAACCTATAGTATCTTTAAGTAGATAAATAGAATAGATAAGATAAGAAATAGTAAATAAGATATTATTATAATAATAAGAATAATTTAATAGTATAGAAATAGCGATATATAATAGCTAGAAAGACTAAAAGATAGTTATATAAATTAGTAATAATTACTTAAAAATATATATTAACGCTATTATCGTAATATAATAAATAGTATTCGAAGTAATAGTTATAGAATACTTAAGAGTAAATTATAAATAATAAATAAGTTTCTTCTACTCTTATAGTAATACTATTATTATATTTTTTAATATATTAACTTCTCGTTATAATCTCGTTACTATTAAATTAATATTATAGTAACGTTCTAATAAATAACTATTTATCGAGATATAATAAAATAAAATAACGTTTTACTAATCTATTATTAGTTAAGTAGTACGTTTTAATAAATTAATATATTATATATTAAGATCGTTTTCTTATTAGTTCGTCTTATATATAGTAGTCGTTTAAAAATATATATAATTATAATTTATTATTATTAAATAGCGATATAAATTAAATTAAATATTCTTAATATTTTATAATAGCTATATAGTAATATTACGATTATAAGTTTCGAGCTCGAGTCGCTAAGAAAATTATTCTATAAATAGAGTTAATATATACTATATTAAGTCGGTCTAATAGTCGGCCCGATCTTCTATTAAAATATACTCTAAGGGTACTCTATAATAAATTACTACCTTTTAAAAAAAGATAGCGACGCTCTCGTCGCTATAGCTAATTAAAAGAAGAAGAAGAAGTATATAAAGATATAACTAGCTATCTATTAAGAACTAAATTATAGAGATAATAAGATACTTATTAAAAAGAAGAAAATAATTAATTTTATAAAATATTAATAAAAAAATAGAGATTTATTATTATATTAAAGTATATATTTCTATCTACTTCTTAAGAGATTCGAATAGAATATTTTTTTAATATAGAATTTTCCTCTTTAAAATAATTATAAATTAAGAATACTTTTAAATATCTCTAAAGATCTTATTATCTATAATTCTATTAACTCTATAATTATACTCTTTATATATTATAAATAGAGAGTTAAACTATACTAGAAATATTTCTAAAGTTATCTTACTAATAGATCTTTATATATAAGTTATATAATAGAAATATAAAAAAAGAGAGAGTATATAAAGATAAATATATAAATATAGATTCTTCTCTTTATTAATTTAGTTTATTTATTTACTTTCGAGATCTATCTAGTCTATAGTATACTAGTAAGAGATTATATATCTTATATAATATTACTAGTAATTCTTAAGAAGGCGTAACGAGATTCTTTTAAGATCGCTCTTATTTATATTATATAAAGATCTTAAATAATCTATCTTAAATTATAATATATTAAGTAGCTTACTATTATTATATAGATCTCTTAAATATTATTTTATAATACTTCTTATACTTCTTAATTAGCTTATTAGTAAAGATATTCTTCTTATTACGCTATTAATTATAGTACGCCTTATATTTTTATTATTATATAAGATACTAAGTTTTATCTTACTTAATTACTTATTTATTAATTACTTATATAACTTTCTACTTATTATTAAATATATTATTACGCTCTATACTAATAGATTCGAGATACGTTAGACATTTATAATTATAAGAATTAATAGCTAAATCTAGATAAGACTTTAATTAGACTATAATAAATACTAAATAAAGCGCCTAATTATTAAGAACTTTAAGTTAATAGACTAATTATTCTATTCGCTCTAATATTTAAAATAATTCTATATACTACTAACTAAGCTTCTTTTTAATAATCTTAATTACTAAAATATTATATTCTTTATATAGACGTAGTAAGACGAAGTCTTCTTTATAAAAAAATTAAAAATAATAAACTTAATTATAATAAAACTTTTAATTTATTTAAATTTATATAACTATATTATAAGCTTCTAGTCTCGCGATTTTAGAATCTATTAACTTAGATTCTTAACTAAGTAGTTCTAATAAGTTATTTAAGATAAAGTCGATAACTATCTTAATAAGCGTATATCTAATAAAAATAAATAGAGCGTTATTATATTAAAACTAAATTATAAGTAATATCTTTAATTACTTAATTAGCTATCTTAGTATTATAATTTAAAATCGTAATATAATCTTAATTATCTAGTTTATATACTTACTCGATCTATTAATTTATAGATAATACGCTATTAAATATAATAGATTAACTCTTAAGCGCTTAAATATTTAATTTTATATAGCGCTAATAAATTTACGGTCTTTATCTAAAATAATAGTCTTAGAAAGGCCTTAGTCTAATAGTATTAACGTAGTAAGTAAATTATCTACTTATTATACTATAAATTAAATTTCTTTCTCTAATATTAAGATAATTTTCTATAAGAACTTATTAATTATAATAAGATAATAGTTAAACTCTTCTATTATAATTAGAAGAGCTAGAATAAAATCTATTAAGATTATATAATATAGAGTTAAAGATATTAGAATTAGCTATAACGTACTATATAGCTAATAATATTAAGTTTAATATAGTTAATACTACTAGTAGTAGCGTAGATACTCTTAAAGCTATTATTCTAAATTATATATATACTATTATCTCGCGATAATCTTATAATACTTATTCTATCTAATATAGCTATTTTTATTATATACTATATTAAAGAAATCCTTTATATATAAATCTAATATATAAAGTTATTTAAGCGTAAAAGCGTAGTTAGATATATAATTATTTATTCTCTAAATAAATTTATTATTATCTAAATAAAAAGAAAGTTTTATCGTATTCTTATTAATATTATTATTAGCCTTTAAAGTATTAAGTACTCGTAGTTAAGTAAGATTATTTTAATACTTTTAAAGAATATATTTTTTAAACTCTAAAGCTATCTTAACTAGTATAGTAATAATATACGTATATATCTATAAAATATTAAGTTAATCTTCGATCTTATTAATCTTATAAGAATCGTTATAAGAAAGTCTTAATAAAGTATTAAAAATAATATATTTAGCGCCTATTTTATAACGAAACTTAATATTCTTAAATTATTAAATATAATTAAATACTCGTACTAGCCGGAGATTTATTTTATTAATAGAAGATATTATTAAAATAGTCTATTTAGCTATTTCTAAGACCGTACTATAATTAGTATAAATAATAGTTCTTAGAATAATATCTACTATATATTAAACTTTAGTTAGTATTTATATAATTCTAATAAATTCTAGCTTTATTAGCTAATAACGCGTTTTAACGCTCTTTAAAACTCTATTAAAAAAGAGTATAAACCTTACTTTCTTATAGTTTAAATAGTTCTTAAGATTAGAAATCTTTCTATTAATATAGTAAACTATTATATTTATCTTATCTACTTTACTAATATCTATATCTATAAATAGTATTAAGTCGTTATTAAAGTAAACTAATAGCGTTATTCTAATTAGAGCTTACTATATAGTATAGAAAAAGACTATCTTCTTATCTATAGAGTTCTTAATATATATATATTTAAAGTAATCTTAACGCTACTATTCTAATTAAGAAGTCTTTATAAGAAGCTTAGTTTTTTAATTTAATAAGAGCTTAATTATAAAGACGTAATAGCTTACAAACTATCGTAACTAATTAATAAACTCTAAATAATACTTTAAGATATTTAAAATATATAGAAATTTTAGTAAAATAATCGCTTTAAGTTTTTCTTTATTAGTAGTTAATTTAAAAGAGTTAATCTTCTAATCTAATAATTTAATAGAAGAATAACTAATAAAAATCTTCTTTAAATTAACTAATATATTAAATTTAATAAAAAGATCTAGAACTACTTATAAGTATTTAATATAATTCTTAAAAGTTATAAAATAAATAATAATATTATTAATATATATATAGACGTATTAATAATAAGAACGTAGTAGTCTATTAATTTAATATTAAATATAAGTAAGTAAGTTCTTATAATTTATTATAGCTATATTAAAGATTTTCTAATCTTAATATATAATTATCGTCGTTCTATAGCGATCTTCTAGATATATTCGCTATTAGTAGAAGAAGCTTACGTAGTTAATAATAATAATATATATATAGTCTTTAACTATACTAATTATATTTACTTATAATAATAATACGTTCTTTATAATTACTATCTAGTCTAATAGTCTATATAATAAAGACTAAGTAACTAAAAGAGATAAATTCGCTAATTTAGCTTATTTATTCTTAATTATAGAGTTTATTAAAGATCTTATTAATTATCTTTCTAGTATTAGCTTCTAAAGAATAAACTTATATAATCTTTAATAATTTAATCTTCTAGTTAAAATATAAGAGTATTTATATTTATTTAATCTTAAATATATCTATAAATTCTTTCTTCTTTTAAATTAATAAAAACTCGATAACTATTTATACTAATTTAAATATATTATTATATATTATTACTTTATTTAGTAGTATTATATCTAGTATTATAATTATAACTTTAAAATTAGATATTATAATAACTATTTTTATATTAGAAGTAAATTCTAAAAAAAATTAACTAAGCGTTATTATTTTTATTTTAATAGTTAGTATAATAACTACTATAGTCTTTTTAGTCTTTAAAAGCTTCTTAAAAAACTCTTTAATAAATAATTAATAATATTCTTTCTTTAAATAACGCGTAGTAAGCTCTATAACGTTCTCTTATCTCTCTATAATATAATAATATCTATTAGTAAATAGCTTAGCTAGATAATCTAGCCTTATATTTTATTAAATATAAATAGACTTATCTATCGCGTTTTTAACTAAAATATCTCTCGTTAACTAATTAATTAGATTAATATAGAGAGCGAGAGTTAAGTTTTTAATAAATTTAAATATAAAGTCTTAATCTAATAAGTTAAAATAATAGATAAAAACTATAATAAAAGAATTTAAAAATACTATAATTATTTTCTTAAAGTTAATTATATACTTTATTAAAGAGCCTTTAGAATATACTTTAATAGAAATCTTTACTTTATAATTATTAATACTAGTTACTTACTTTAAGAAGAGTAAATTAATTTTTTTTAAAATAAGAATATTATTCTCTATTAGTATACTAGTAACTAAATCGTTAATAAGATAAATCTTATATAAGACTATTTTTATAATAGCTAATTAATCTTTCTTATCTTTTTTCTCTAAAAAGAAGATTTCTTAAATAATATATTTACTAATTTTATAGACGTTATTTCCGATATCTCTTATATATATAAAAAAGATTATAGTATAAATATATACTTAGAGAAGATTCTTCTCTTTTAATTTATAATCTATTATAGTTATACTAGTTTCTAAGTTAGTATATACTATATAGATATCTTTATCTTTAAAAGAATCTAATTAGATATCTAATTAAGTATAGCGCTAACTATAATAAGTATAATTAAATTCTACTTTTATACTTAAGTCTATATTAAAATTAATAATTTAAACGTTCTCTTCTTTAAGCGTTTTATTAATTTAAGCCTCGTCTAAATTAGAGCTAAAGCTAAATTTAGACTAGATATTAATTTAAAAGTTCTTAATTTTAAACTCTTTCTACTTCTTTATTATATATACTATAGATTATTCTAAATATATATATATATAACTACCTCTTTTAAGTTCTTAATTTCTAAGATATATATATAGATAATTATTTAAAATAAAGAATTTACTATATACTTAATATTTAAATAATTCGGGCTATAGAACTAATATAATAAAATACTATTAAAATAATTCTTTTTTATAGTTATACTTATAGTTATAGCTATTAATATTAGAATCGTATCTAGAGTTAAGTCTAATAGAAGTAAATTAAATAAGATAACTAGATAGAAAGTAAATATAATATAGAAAAAGAACGCTTAAATAATAAAAAAAATTCTCGCTAGTCTATATATTAATAAGAATAAATTAATAATTAATAAATACTCTATAGATCTAATATATAACTAGGAACCTAATATATAGCTATAAATATCTAATTTCTAGAGTACGTTTATAATAGTACTCCCCCCCGTAAGTAGCGATATCTCTATCGCTATAGAATCTTCTCTAGCGGCGATAATAATAGTAAGAATAATATATTAATAGCTCTAACTAATATTATTACGAGAAATATATTATAGCTATTAGAATATTTAAGAATAATATAATTTAATTAAGAATTAACTAAGTTATAGCTATAAATAAATATAGTTAAAAGATTATAATATTTAAATATAGCGAAAAAAAATTTAAATAAAGATCTTTAATTAATTTAAAGTAAAGTTAACTTAATACTTAAACTTTAATTAAATATTAGTCTTTTTAGATAAAATTCCTCTTCGCTAGATACTAATATCTAATTTTAAGTAAAGTTATTAGCGATAATAATAAGATCTAGTAATAACGATATATAGCTATATAGAGTATTATTAATTATAATAATAATAACTAGATAATAAGAGAACTTTATATAATATTATTATTAAGTAGTAAATATTTAAGAAATAAAGAATTAAATATTTAATAAGTAAGATCTTAAAGCTAAATTTAAAATACTTATAAAGACGTTAAGACTTTTATATTTTAGACTATTAATTAGAAACTATCTTAAAGATATTAAATCTAGATTAGCTAATATTCTTATAATCTAACTCTAACTATTAACTATATACTATAATTATAGAGTAGATACTACGTTATCTACGGGCGATAATAATAAGAATAGTAATAAGATTCTAAAGATTATAAAGATAATAAAGCTTCTTTAACTTAATAATTATATTATATAGATTAGAGTTCTCTAAATACTTATTATAGTAGTTATTAACTATATTTTAAATTCTTTTAAACTTATTATTATTAATATTCTACTAAGTAAGAATATTATTATTATTCTTTTATCTTACTTAATACTATAATTTACTATAGTAATATCTAGAGTCTAGAATATTCTTTATAATCTATTTATTATCTTTAAATATCTTAATTAGCTATATAGAAGAGTTCTTCTAATTAAATAAAAAGTCTATAAAGGCGAGTAAGAGTAATTTAGAACTAAAAATAAAATAAATCTTTATTATAAAAAAAAGCTAAAGCTTATATATAGATCTTATAATTTTAATTATTTTAAAAGATTTCTCTTTCTTATTCTCTAGCTTTTTAAATAGACGTATAGTTTTAATATTATAATTATCTAAAAAGACTATATCGCCTTTTTTAAACTTAATATTAAGATAATACTTATTTATCTACGTAGCTATACTCTTCTAAATATACTTTAAATTCTATCTAATATAAATAAGAATATTCTTTATATAATTAAAAATATCTACTACTTTAATAGTATCTAATCGTTAGCGAGTAATTTTATAATTCGTTAAATTTATAAAAAAGCTTATATAAGAATTAAATCCCTTATTAATAAAGAATAGTATAATCTTAATAGAGACTAACTAAGCGTTATTATCTATAAATTCTATAATAAAGAGCTACTTAGCTTAATTATTCTATATATAATTATAATAAGTTTATAAGTAATATTCTAGATTCTAATTTACGCGTTCTATTTATTTATTAATTTCTAAATAGAATACTATTAATAATTTAGTCTCTATACTAAGCCGTTAATAGAAGAACTTTTAAATAATAATTATAAATTATAATTCTCTATTAGAAATAATATTAAGTAAAAGACTATATAATTTAAAAATCTTCTTTATAAATATTTATATAGTAGCTTTAATAGTAGTTTCGCCTTCTTTAATAATATAAAGAATATAGTAATATTCTTTAATTAATCTATCTATTAGAATATAGATTAAGTTCTATTATTCTAATATTAAAAGACTAGTAATAAAGTTTATACTAATATCTTATTAATACTTCTAGAGAATAGATAACGACTATAAGAGACTATATTATTAATTTTAAAAGATCTTAATACGATAATATATATAGTAGTTACGAATATATTAAGTAATAGTATTCTTTATACCTCTTTAATAATACTTTTTATAAAGTAACTTCTTAATTTATTATACGCTAGAATAGCTATATACTAACTAATTATAGACTTTATAAATAATCTTAATATATATTAACTTTAATATCTAAACGCGATAAATATAATAGAGAACTTCGTTATAAATCTAATATTTTAAAAAAGAAATATTATAGATTTTTTCTTTATTTTCTTTCTTAGCTTAGCGTAGTTCGATATATATAGTATTATTTTAATTAGCTTTATAAATCTAATAATAGATAAAGTTATTAACTACTAAAATCTCTATAATATTAAATTTTAATTAATCGAGCGTAAGAATTATTTAATATATTTATTTAAGATAATTATTATTTAAGATCTAAGACTTAGAACTAGCTATTCTAATAAGAGTATTAATCTTAAAGTTCTAAAGTTTAAAATAAAATTAAATCTTAATATTAAATTTTAATAGAAGATCTAGATATCTTACTTAATATTAACTTAAATTACGTTCTTTTATAAAGTATATAAGGCCCTTATAATTAATAAAGATCTTAACTAGAATATTAATATATTTTAACTTAAATCTTTAATATTTTAGATAACGAATAATTATAAGAAGTTCTTTATTATAGATCTAATAATTATACTTAGCGAAAGCGAGATTCTTACTATAGAAGATAACTAAATAGAGAATCTCCTTATTATTATATTATAATAGAATACTTTTATTAATATAGTTAAAGAAATTTATCTCTAAAATAATCTAATAATTTCTATTAAAATAGCGGAGAGTAGAGATTTTAATTATAATCTTTTTAAAAAGTTTAAATACTTTCTAATAGTTAAAGTCTTAGTTAAAGAGTACTTTCTTTTATATAAAATATATTAATAGTTTAATAATTTTAGAAAAGTTCTTAATAAATCGATAATAGAAATTATAGAATCTTATAAAGAATTATATCTCTTTTAAGTAAATAAAAATAATTTAATTTATTATAACTTATACTTTAGATAAATTAATTTTAAGATCTTCTATAAAGATTAAAAGTTTAAGAAACTTTATTTTCTATATATAAAATTTATATTTAAAAATATCTACTTATAATTTTATTTTCTAAAGCTTTTAAAAAACTTATTTTACGTATCTTATATACTCCTTTTAAGTCTTACTATAGATAAGAATATTATTTAAATAAATCTAATAAAACTTATTAAGAAATTTAAATAAAACTTTATTTATATATTATTAAAATATAGTAAATCTATTTATTAATTTAAATAGTATAACTCGATATTTATATACTTTAAGAGACGTAATAAATATAGTATAGTTCTCACTTTTAGAATATATATAAATCTTATTAAATATAATAATAATATTAAGTTATATAAGATATTTATAACTCTATACTTAACTAAGTATCTTATTAATAAGTAGAATTAAATACTTATTCTTTTTAATAAATTAATTAAGTCTTTAATAATTAATATAAAAGCGTAAATCTTTATTTAACTTCTTTATAAAAAGAATTAATAATAAGAAAGATACTTAACTAAATATAATAAAGCTCTTATTAAGATATTTATTTAAATACTCTTTAACTTTCTAAAGTTTATATAATAAGAGAGAATAGATTCTACTTTAAAATAAATTTATATTAAATCTAAATATATTAAGCTTAATCTTTATATTATAAGAATAATAAGAAGATAATTAATTTATTTTAAAATAATTAAAGATATTTATAAACTTATAATACTTAAAAGATAATCTTTAAAGTATCTCTTTAAGACTTAAAGTAATTATCTTATTAACTTAGATAAAGTCGAACTAGCGAGTCTTATACTTAGCGAGAGTATTAATAATTTTAGTATAATTTAATAAGAATATCTTAATATTTTTATCTCTATAAAGTATAAGATAAAGAGTAGCTTTAATAATATAAATATTAATATTAAAGTTAATATAAAATCTTAATATTAAAAGATCTTTATTTTATTTCTTTAAAATCTTTCTTTTTTAAGAATTTAATTCTTCTTTTTTATTTTAATATATAGGCCTAAAAGGTATCTTCTTCTTTTTAAAAAATAGAAATAGCTTTAAAAAAAGACTAAATAGTTTATTAGAATCTATAGATTTAATACTATTATAGCTATAATAATTAAACTAGAAAAGTAGCTTATTCTATTAATAATTTAAGAGAATTTAATATTTATTTATTTAAAGCTTTCTAATAATAAGATAATATTAACTTAATAGTACTAAAAAAAGTAGTATCGTACTTTTCTTATAACTATTAATAAAGAGATATAAATAAATTATTTATATAATAGAATTCTTTACTAATTTACTATTATATTCTTTTAATAATCTAGAAGTAATAGATCTTACTACTATATCTAGTACTTAGTAGACTTCTAAAATATACTTAATATTAATTATATAATATACTTTAATATATTCGAAATTAGTAAAAGCTTTTAATAAGACTATTTTCTACTAGAAAGAAAGTTTAGTATTTATTAAAAAGAGATAATATATATATAAATTTTTAGAATTATTTATAAAATATACTTTATTAACTCTTACTATACTTTTAATAAGAGTAGCTAGTTTTTTATATTATTATTAAAAAATACTTAATTAATACTAAGATCTTCTTCTTTATTTAAAATTTTATTAATTTCTACTTTATAAATTTTAATACTCTAAGTAGCTAACTAAGCTATATATTTAAAAATAATCTAAAATATATTAAAGAGATATTAATTTAATAAGTAATTTACTTTTCTATAAGTTTAGTAGTTTTTATTAAAACTAAGTTAAAAAAAAACATGAATAGAGACTACTACTATATACGAAGTTACTAGAACTAGTATTATTAATATTATAATAATACGCTAACTAAAGATAAATATTATTTAAAAAATCTTCTTTATCTTTTTAAATTTAACTTTATTCTTTTAATTCGCTTACTAATTATTATCTAGACGATAGAGATAATCTCGATACTCTTTTATAATAATAAATACTTTATTTATTAAATAATCTTAAAGATAAGAGAAAAGCTTTCTCTTTATTAATAAAATAATATAATAATTATTAAGACTATAATCTAGAATATTAATTAATTAGATAAACTTATAGAAGAAGAATTAAAAGCTATCTTTTATAATTATAACTAAGTTATTATATTCTTACTTCGTAATAACTTTATAATACTAATCTTTAAATAGTCTTTCTAAGTAATTAAAAATATCTTTAAAAGTTTAATAGAGATTAAAGACGTTTTTATATTATTAATTATAAGTTACTTTATTAACGTCTTCGCTAATATAATTTAGAGTATAAATAATCTTAGCTAACTCGATAAAGAAGTAATTAATATTAATAATAAGCTTCTTAATTATCTTAGCGTACTATTTATCTTATATAAAGTTATTATTATTTATAAAGATAGAAAAATTAGAAATCTTTATTAATTTTATAATCTTTATAATCTTCTATTAAAACTATATTCTCTATATCTTCTTAAGATTCTTATTCTCTTACTTTAAGGCTATTAGTTAATTACGAAGTTAATTAAACTCTTCTTTTTAAATCTTATATACTCTTTAAACTTATTTAAGTTTAAGAATTCTAGCCTTATCTACTATATATTTCTTTTTATAATAGTTAATTATTATACTATATTAATCTAGCTAATAGGCGTTATAAATCTTTATATCTTATTTTTTATATAAGGTATAGATTATTTCTAATATAAAGATTATATCTCTTATTATAAATTAAATTAATTCTTTTAATAAGTTAATATTCTATAGATTTATATTAAGATTAAGATTCTCTTTATTCTTTAAAATTATTAAAACTCTTTATTCTTTTATTTATTCTAGAAGGCTATTAGCTCCTTTTTAAATATTTTTAAAAGACTTCTAAAGTTCTATTATATCGAGTAGAGTAGTCTCTTTTTCTAAATCTTTAATATATTAAAGTTATAGTATATTATTACTATCTAGTACTCTCGCTTCTTAATTATTTAAGATATTATAAAGACTAGTAATAATTTAAATAGTATTCTTTTAAATAATAATAGCTTAATAGAGTAGTTTCTTAACTACTTAAGAAAGAATATTTAGACGAAGTTAAATATAAAGCGGAGAAAGAGCTAACTTTAAAGTTAAATTTAAAGTACTTCTAAAGACGTTAAGAGTTTTATATTTTAGATTACTAATTAAAGACTACTTTAAAGATACTAGAGATAGTAAACTCTTATTTACTAATAATCTTCTAAATCTCTCTTCTTTATTTCTTAATAGAGTTTATTTCTTTATTAAGAGAGTTATTTATATAAATACTAAAGTACTTATATATATATAGTAATATCTTCTTATAAGAGGTTTTCCTTATAATTAATAAGTTCTAGTTACGAATAATTCGTTTTATTTATAGATAGATTATATTCGAATATCTAATAATCTAATATTAAAACGTTTTTATAATAATCTTAATAATAATTTTCTTTTACTATTCGCTTATTAGTACGAACGAAAGAGTAAATAGTCTAGTTATAATATTAAAACCGTACTTAAAGTTAAGTTTAATAGAGGTAAATTAAATAAGATAACTAGATAAAAAGCAAATATAATATAGAAGAAGAACGCTTAAATAATAAAAGAAATTCCCGCTAGTCTATATATTAATAAGAATAAGTTAATAACTAATAAATACTCTATAGACCTAATATATAGCTAGAAACCTAATATATAGCTATAAATACCTAATTTCTAGAGTACGTTCGTAATAATTAAACTTATTAGCGTATTATTTCTAAATATATTAATCTTTCTTTACTAATAATTTCTTCTTTAGCGGTAATTCTTTCTCGCTAATATTACTTTAGTAAGTAATAGCTAATCGCTACTACTCTAACTACTATTATAAGAAGTAATTAGTATAGAATAAGTTTAAATACTCTTTTTATAAGTTCTAATAAGAGAAATAGCTTTCTTCTCAGTTTTATTAATATTTACTTAATAAAAAAGCCTAGTCTAGTCGCTATAACGAATAGAAAGATCGCTATTAAGAGATTAAATATAGTAGAATAACTTATCTATTAATAATTTATAATAAAGCCTTAAAAGTAGATAGCGTATATTATTATTATATAGACTATATTATCTATTAACTATATAGAGCGTTTAATTTATAATAAGATATTTTAAACTAATAAGTAGTCTTCTAAGATACCTAATCGCGCTATTTAAATAATAACTAAGAATAACTCTAAAGATAAAATAATTTTAGAGATAGTAAAGATTATTTATATTCTTACTATACGCGTTTATCTTAGATCTCTTAATATTTATTAAGGCTATTAAGATACTCCTTAATAGTAGTAGTATCTATTAAAGTATAAAGATCTTATTTAAACTTATATATAAAACTTATATAGATATAGTTAATACGATTCTTAATAAATTTAATCTTAATAAATTTTATAAACTTAAAAATCTTATTTATATATTAATATATTAAGACTTCTTTTCTAGTATCTACTACTCTATATTTAGTCTTATAAAGTAGAACTAGTAAGATAAAGATCTTTATCTTAAAGCGCTTTATAAGTACTTAAGTCTATTTATTATATAATACTATATAGGCTAGTAACGTTCTCTTATCGCTACTTAATTTATTAGAGTACTATTTAATTATATCGTCTTAAAGATATTTAGCGATAAGTAATCTAACTTTTATATTAAACTATTATTATATATATATCTTAATTTATTTAATAAACTTATAAATATCTTTATAAATAACGTACTTTCTAGTATTAATTATATCGTCTTTATCTTTAATAGTAGAATTAAAGTAGTTAATTTCTTTTAACTTTAGTCTCGCTAGACGTTCTATAAAGTTAATAATAGGCGATACTAACTTATTTCTATTTAAAAATTATACTAAAGATTAATTAAACGCTTTAGTAATAGTTATTTATATTATATTCTATAGAAATACTAGAAACGCTAGATCTTATAGCTATTAAACTAAAAATATTAGCTTAACTTCGCGTTTATCGCCTTAGCTATTATCTAGCGTTATTAATATAATTATACCGCTATTTCTAATTAATATATCGTTACCTATCGTTAATAAGATAAAGAATAAAGATAATAAGTATAAAACTTCTATAAAAGTAGCTATAATAGAGCTTATTAAATTAAATATTAAGGGAATTTTTTAATATAGATATAACGTCTCTTCGCGAAATATCTTAATTACGCGTATTAAAGTAGAGAAATTAATAATTCACTATTATTATATTACTAGTTAACGAAATTTATTAAATTTAGAGATCTAATCCTAATTCTAATATTATTCTTTCGAAGTTAGAGTCTTAACTAGTAATAGATTTTCTAAGTAAGCTAAGTAACTAACTAAATTATATATATTCTATAAGAACGCGCTAATATTAAAGTAGCTAGATTTAAGAGCTTCTTATAAATAAAATATAATAATAATTATCTTTCTATTAATTATATAAATTATTAATCTAATTAAGTCGTTATTTATAGATTAATTAGTCTAAACGTAGTAAAAGTATTATAATTAAGCGATTTCTTCTCTATAACTTAGTAACTAAATTATAAAGGTTCTTATTAAATATAATTAATAGAACGACGTCTAAATTAGTAAATAAATAGTACTAATAGCTATAGCTAAGGTATTACTACTATTATAACACAGTATAGATTTAATAATAGTAAGAATAGAATAGATAATAAATTATTCTATAGATAAAACTAATATATACTATACTAAGTTAATCTAATAGTCGACTCGGCCTCCTATTAAAATATGTTCTAGAGACACTCTATAATAATTATATTAAGACTTATTTTTAAATTAAAAAAAACTAATTAATTAATAATTAAAAGAAAATATATTTTAAATTATAGCTTTAAAGATTTTCTAGAGCTATCTTATTATATACTAAACGTTATTTAAATTATATCTTTCTTAAACTTTATATTTATTATTTTATATTTAATATTTATAAAGAATTATTATTATTATTAT
>JAEUBB010000355.1:5857-28047 GCA_018257885.1 Parmelia sp. 050094
TGGATCTGACATATAAGACAAATGCAGCGCTACTGAGAGGGGTATGGGAGATTTCAGAGATCTATGGTCCTGCCGAATTGGACATGGAGGTATATATAGGCAGCCAGGATGCGGCGCATTATCGGGGGCATGTTTCGCTGTTTTCATTAACGAATCCAAAGAAACCCGCATGAAGAGGAGATGTTGTGGTCCTTTCGGCTAGACTGGCACAGGGGTGTAGGGTTCCAGGATTGGCGATGGCAGTGGTAGAAGAGGACTGAAAGCGGAGGAGGACTTGATCGGTGGGAAATCTTCTCTCGCTTCCGTCATAGAGCAGTCGTACAATGCTAGCCATATACCGCTGCTTTTCGCCTGATGCAAACCTGTCTCGCCAAGGCTGAGCAAAGAAATTCGAAGATATAGTACCCAAGACATACAAAATGTGTCCCGACCTTAACCCGATCGAGCTTAAAGTCTCCGGCCCTATCAGCAGGATTTCAGGATTATTGTCTCCTTGGCAAGCCACAATAGCGGAAAGCGTTAACCTCATGCGATTAGCGAGGCTTGGCAGACGTGGGAAACTGAGATTGCAACGGAAGGCAAGTGGAAGAAGGGCCTTGCTGGCAAAGGTGGGTTTGCAATGTGGTTCGAGATGGTCTTACTCAGATGATAATGGTCATCTAAAAAGTCGGAATTGTACTCTCCTCGAGCCTTTCTTTGGTGTCTGCTTGATGAAAAGATGACATATTAACGACATTATTAATGTTGGCGGCATATATACTAAGGTGGCACCAGTGGGATTCGGTATTGATCGGTGGCGGTAGCTACATATCAGCCGCACACTAATTAATTCCAGAAAATCGATAAAGAGACGTGACTTGTGACTTTGGATTTGATCGTTGAATTTATTGGATTTGTTGGATTGGAATTGGATTGGAATTGGATACTGGCTCGTCTTGTTCTCTTCCTGTTGTCGAGCCTTTTCATGGAGTTACTCCCTGTCGCGCAATCAAAGGACCAAGGAAGAGAACAACAACATGACGATGATGCATCCACCACCAATCTGCTCGCCCCTCCACGTCCTCAGTCTCAGCGCTTTCATTCCCGCGACCATCAGTCTTTGCCCTCCACCCACTCTCAACCACCACGCCTATGGCAAATCTCCTGGTGGCTTCTCACCATAGTCCTGAGCGCTTTGATTCTTGCCACAGTCAAGATCTACCGATCCCAGGGTAATTTTAATCCTGCCCAGAAGCACATCTTCAATACCATTACCACGGGCCTGATTCTAGCTTTGGGTCTGAATTTCTTTGTAAGCCATCAAGCTTGCGCCCTCAGCGATATGCATTCAGACTCATACATGTCTGCCTTGGCAGGAAGCATTCAAAGCCTTGGCGAAAGGCTTGAAATGGAAAATATTAGAGCGGACATATTACACCCGTGAAGAGAAGGAATTGATAGCCAACATCGAGAACCTGACTGATGTGCTTGTCCTTGGCTGGGAATCTCTCATAAAGCCTTACAGGAAGCCCTGGACGGCACTGTTGTGCATCGCATGGGTGAGAAGCCCATCCGAATTACTCACACTTTTGTTTTACACGTTCTTATGGATAATGTATCCTCGTAGCTTGTCTACCAATGATGCTCTGAAACATTTTTTCATCCTGACACTCACTGATGAGCGCCCTAGATTTCCATCAATATTGTGAGCTTGCCTTCAATATTCGCATATGCTTAGCTTACGGAGGTCTTCTTTAAGCTCGCGCAGGTTTCAGTGGCAATGATCAGTCTGACGTACAGCGTCGTGGATGGCACAAATTGGAACGATACGTACACAAGATCCGGTATCGCCAGCGCATCCAATTTGAATTGCTATGCTTTCGGTCCCAAAGGTCGTTGTGGTGAAGGCAACCAAGCTCGGGGCCATGCGTATGGAGATATGGCTCTAGCCTTCCTTCCTTGCGGTTCCTACAATGATACCTCACAGATACTAACGTCCCGGCAAAATTACCGCTACTATTGCCGACGGACCCGTCATCAACAGGAATTTGCATATCGCTTCAATGAGTATAATTTTAATGATACGCAGCAAGCATACCCACGATTCACGCAACGAATCATCACAGCCTCGGCTGGACAGTGTTTCAACTATTCAATGGTCGGTGAACCTCGTGATGAACCGGATGGCAATGTCTTCTACGAGTATACCAACGGCACCATCAGTAGCAACATTACCATTCCAGGTCAGACTACCGCTTTTGATGGTACTACCTATATCTACAGAGGATCCAACATTCCTGAAAAAGCGGAGCTATATGCATGCGGCCCTCGGTGTTTATGGATGTGGGCCCACAGAGCCGCCGGCCACGGCGAGCCATCTACCTTTTACGAGTGTCCCATCACAGTAAATCCAGTGAGCAATACATCGAACGATACACAGCAAATCTCAGACGGCATGGCTCGTCTCGCCGCCGCGTCAATCGCAACGCAAGGTCGCCCAATCAACGCAAACATCTCGAGAGAATACCAACTCTATGCCTTTGGGTAATCACAACCTCTCATCATCCTACTAGGGCGGGAAATTCAGCGCTGACTTTCTCTTCCAGGTCTCACTGGGAGGTCCACTTCAAAGAACCCGACCAGGTCGGCGCGAACATGGCCGAGTTCGCAATTGGATCCATTTCCATGATGGCGTCCAATAATCCTCGGATTCCAGTCGAAGGCTTGGTGCCTTACCTCGGCAGTCACGTCGAAGTGAAGTGGTATTACCTTATACCACTAGTTGCCGGCATCAACGGCGTCCATCTGGCGCTCTTCATGTTGAACATTTACGCTACATAGCTGAATTAAAATGTACCCACTGCACGTAATCTATGCCTTTCGAAGCCGGCTTGGAACCTAAGACTACGCATGTGAGACTTAACACGCAGATTTTCACCTCTGACGATCTTCCCTGCCCGTCTCCCGCTCCCAAAGTGGCTGAGGTACAGACTCTTCGATGCTTGTATCAGGCTGGTGCTACAGACTCGGCGCCTGAAGTTGGTTCTGCCGGATTAAACCCTCCCGGTGCTATTGAGATGTATCCCAGTCCAGCGCAAGACACAGTTGTGGGGTAGATATAGAAGGATTCGCCTCCCACTCGCGCAGTCTATAGGGCTGATTTTTTTTAGATTTTTTCTTTTTATTTAGTACAAGAGTGCATAGCTGCAGCTGTCAAACGTGTCTAGTCCTTTCCATGCATACGCGTCTCATATTTGTTAGATCTCTTTGTCAGGCCATGGTTTATATACCCATGGGCCTTCTCTCATAGAACATCATGCTTTTGCTATAACAGTTGCTATGCACCCTTTGAGAGCAGCCTCATGCAATAATCAACCACCGCGCTGGACGCGTCATTTAGAAGTCTAATCAGCTCACAAGTACCCATAATCTGTAAAAAGTCTACTGGGGTATGGAATCTATCAAGAACCTCACGCCAAACCGGACCGTCACACCAAGCTCAACTAGACTACCACTTCCTCAAAGCGGCCCCTAGTGTATCAAGCCTCCTTTCTGCGCAACGATATCTTAACGTCAGAACGGGGAATGGTCGCTGAGCGCCATGAGAATGTACGTTGGGCTGTATGATTTTCGAGCTCAAAATCATACTTCTCCAATACGTGGCCGACCATCATCTTGAGAGTCTCGACGGCATAGAAACGACCAGGACTAAAATGTGTCAGCCAAGCTTGTCTTTCGTCGCGCACATCGGCTTGACAGTTCAAGTAAAAAAACGGAAGAAGGTTAGGAAGCTATGTGGCTTACCAGGCTCGCTTGCCCAGGCCCCACAAGGGAAATGTTCCGTCAATGTCCGTCAGAGGTCCAGGTTTCGGACAGTGCTCCCCAGCAACCCCTTCTGTGGTGAAACGAAACCCATTGAAGAAATCTGGATCACTATAGTATGTCGGAGCTCGCAAGATGGCGCGCTGCGGCACGCAAGCCCAACTGTCCGTAGGTACCAACGTTCCATCAGACAATGTGTAAGAGCTGAGCGCTTTACGGCGGACTGATACTACGGTTGCGAATCTGTCAGCCAAATGGTCCGGCAAGAACTTTTGGTGAGCTTGAAGTTGGAAAACTCACTGCTGTCAGAAGGGTTCATCCGTGCCGATTCTTTCAGGAAGCTATCGAGTAGTGGCAGGCTGCTTGGGGACCACTGCTGCTTCTCCCCGGTTTGTGCAAGTTCTTTGCGCAGGTCCTGAATGTATTCGGGGTGGTCACAGAGGTCGTAGAGCGCGAACACGAAGCTCTGTAATTGCTACAATCAGTACTTCAATGTGCCTAGGATGCTGTTGAGCGCCTAATTACCATTGCCAGTTGGTGGACCGAGCCGAACCACAGTGCCAAAGCTTCTTGGATAATTCGTTTAGCATCCCACTGTTCTCTCTTCGGTGCCGAATCGATGATCCACTGAATGCAATCCATCTGCTAACATTAGCAATCCAGTCATGATGTCTTAAGACTCCATTACCGGTTTTGGCTGTCCCTTCTCTTCCCATGAGCGGACTCTCAGGCGTTCTTCCACAAGGGGGAACAGATGTTTGAGTATTATCTTTAGTGCTCGTTGTCTTCTTGTCACAATAGACGTGACTAAGCTACTCTAATCAGTAACAAGCTTCCGGTTTTTGCATATCAAGACAACTTACGGGGCAAGAAACCTAGGCGTCATCTGCAATACTTCTCCAACTACGAAAATATCTTGGGGGTACTGGACAGCGGCTTCGAGAAACTCCAAATTGTTCGCTAATGTCAAGAATGAGCAGGAGAATCTTTTGGTTGCATTAGGCCTCTCACATAGCGACGGCCCAAAAAAGGCTCTACTATTGATGCGACACACTACTCTTCGCGCCATAGCGAATGTCGGCATGGTATTCCAGCCTAATCGTCAGGAAGGATTAGTCTCAGCTACGAACTCAATGCTGCCAACGAGGATCAAGAACATAATATACCATTGGGATTAAGAGATGCTTCATCCATCGCTTTGAGGAGAGCGTTCTCCATGGCGTCTTGTAGCGCAGGCATCAAATCCTTCAGGTGCTGAGTCAGGAGTGTTCGTAGGACACGAAAATGCATACTACCATTGGCATTGGCTTCGTCGTGGAGGATAAAACCGTACATCGTATGTTTGGGAGAGAACATCTGCTCATAGTCAAATCATCTCCTGTTGCGATACAATGTGTAGGGAATTATACGTCTTTAGCGACCCCGTGTAGTGAGAGATGCGTCTCAGGGGCTTCGGAAAGCTCTTCGATCTGTGCTTTAGACGATACAAGGACGAGGTTATGATGAGGTGTCATCTTGACGTATTTCGAACCCTGCTCATCGGAACATGAGCGACGTTCTGGTCTTCATTAGGTTGGGGGAGATGACTTGTCTATAATGCCTGTCTATCACCTTAGGCCCAGCAACATAGTATTGGTAGGTACATAGCCATCTGTCTATAATAGACGGAACGCCAATGCTCATGACAGGTTCCTACTACGAGTCAGTAATGGCATCATGAGACGCGAAATTAGCTCACACTAGAGCTTGAAATCTTCCTGAATACCCTTGTCAACTTCCAAAGGAAAAGTCCCACAACCAGACACACTTGTAGCATAAGGAAGTGGATCTAACAGTCCTCCAATTTGGGTCGAATGCGAGACATTGCTTGTAGAAGCTCGATGAAATTTAAAAGAAAGAGTCAATCAACAGATTTAGAACAACAGCGACGTAAAGTCAGCTATAAACTACTTGTATCTAGCAGTGCACAGAGTATAGTAGAACAGAGGCATTTTGGCAAACCCAATCTAATCTTGGACATCTATTTGACCCGAGGCAGTCTTCGGAAGGCTATGCCGAACTTTCAAATTGCTGTGCCGGGCGACCTATGATCAAGTGTCAGCGGAAGGTCAAGGCTGAAGATGCGTAGAAGCGTCATACACTTCTACCGTTCGCATTTACTGCCAATCATTTTTCAGGTAAGAGCTTTAAATGGCCACTGCGGCGGTGAGTGTGTGAGCGGAGGAGGACCGCGACATCTTAATAGATAACAATGGTGTGGGCATCACATGCAAGAGGCAGGCACGGCCGATAGGCTTCCTCCAAGGCGAGGAAATACCATTATTGTACTCTACAACCTGGATTGTCTCAGGAAGCGAGATACTGGCGGCACTGGTGGTAGTCCATTCCCTCGAAGGGTGGTAGGCGTAAGGCTCGCGATAGTGAATCGGATACTGTCTTCGGTGAGCGAAAGTACTTCAAATTCTGGTCTTATGATCGAAGAACTCCTTGTGTCTGAGGATGATCCCTTCTCAGATGTGGATACGATAGGATCCTCTGGTTAGTTGTCCGATGCTTGCTCGTTTGCTGACTTGGTGCCACCTCGTCCTTCACCGCAGCCTCCAGAGCGAGATGCGTCATGTAGGATTGGTATAGGGTGGCCGGAGAAAAGAGTCTGGAAGATGTGGTCCGTTCCGGGCGTAAATTGATTGGATGTCATTGGTTGCCCATTGCTGCACGTTTGTGGAAATTTATGCATGAACGCGGAGCAATCAGCCCCACATTGTCGGGATTGCTTTATGAGCTGTAATAATCCCGATTCCTATTGGCGCTGGTACAATGGTGTTGCGGTGGTCTCCCTTTTCCTCACATGCTGCGCAGACAGTTTTACATCTTGTGATGTGTCTGAACCAATGGAGCTTATTGAGATAGCACTGCGTCCACTTTGCAGCTCCGTGCTTCTCCGTGCCGTGCGTTGTACCTTCAAGTATTCCTGCCAAGCTGAAAAATAAGTCTGAAATGCCGCCACAGGTATGGAACGAGGAAATCGTCTGTATTTACCATCGCACGACTCTCCAGCACACTCTTTTTGATCCACAGTACAAGTCCTTCCAATGCTTCAATGTCTGACAGGCCAGTGTTTTGCCTCTTCAATCCATTTCCTCTTTCTATCTTCATTTCATTTGAGCATTGCCATTTTTTCCCCATAAATGTTGTAGAGTCCAGGCTGCACGCAATAAGGTCGATTAAAGGCTGAAGAATTTGCGTGATCGTGCTTACTGACCAATAGTCAATTTGACTTGCTTACTTCAATTTGCGCGTCACTGTATTAGGCGAGATGCTTGGTCCATGGATTGACCTTTTCATGCGGTGGCTATGCAGCCCCAATGGCATCTCCTACAGTAGCGTCATTACTGTGCCCTACCATTCTACTATTTGGCTGCTCTTGATGCTATCCGCAGCCTTGTTGACCTGGCGGTTGTGGAATTTCACGCTTTGGCCTCTATTCCATCCTAAAGAGATCCCAGAATTGCCCTATTGGATTCCGTGTAAGAGAGACACCTATTCTGGTTTGGCTGTGTCTGGTTTGTGACGACTTGAACATATCACTAATCCAAGTTGATACAGATCTAGGTGAATAACCTGACCTGTCACATTCATCGTTCAGACAACGGAGAATGTTCTGCTCATACCACACTTAGGCCACGCGATCTCATTCTTCAAGGACTCACATGGAACGCTTACGTATGGTCGGTAAGCGCAAGACCCTCTTACGATGAAGGAGACGAAAGTTTAATAAAGGTACTGTTATAATTAGAGAGTACTTCCACAACACTCGTCGACCTTTTCGATTGACTCTCGCCGGAGAAGTCCTCTACGTTCTCACATCACCCCACGATGTGGCAGCTGCATATAAGGAGACTGAATCTCTTACTTTCGATCAATTTATCAGAGACATCATGGTAGCCTTTGGTGCTAGCTTTGATGCAGTCGAAAAGATGTGGCTACTTCCAAGCAACGATAAAAACCGTTTTGACGCCCAGGTCCCAAATCCTAATCAAAAATCCCTTGCTCAGCTCACACGAGACTTTCACAAGCAGCAGTTGCACCCAGGCCAGAATCAAAGGTCATTGAGTGCGAAATTTCAAGACTACATCGATGAGTCTTTACGTTGGGACAGCATGCCAACCAAACTTGACGACAAGTACATCCTCAGATCGGGTGAAACGTCTAAGGATATATCGCTCAAAGGATGGTGCGCAGACGTGTTGTTGAATGCTGCAACGCGAGCATTCTACGGTGAATCTCTTCTTCAGAACCAACCAGATCTATTCCGAGATTTTTTTGATTTCGACGATAATAGCTGGATGCTAATGTACCGTTATCCACGTTTCATGGCTAGAGGTATGTATCAAGCCAAAGATGCAGCAGTCGATGCCTTGACGCAATATTTTGCGACGCCCAAGGAAAGCAGACGGGGCGAGGCATGGTTCATCCGGACCTTGGAGGCAGAGCAAAGGCAGTTGGATATTGGTGATCGGGACATAGCGACACTGAACCTTATGGTCTATTGGGTGTAAGTCGTTTACAACTCTTTCTGCACTCATCAGAGTGGCCTGGGCCATCAGAAGAACGATTGCTGACTTCGACAGGGTCAACTCTAACACGTACAAACTCTGTTTTTGGACACTTACCTATCTCCTCTACGACTCATCACTTCTAGCCCTGATCCGAGAAGAGACAAGTCATGCTTTCACAACAACCGGAGAGCTCTCTATGACATTTCTGCTGACGTCTTGTGTCCGCCTCAACTGCCTTTTCGACGAGGTGCTCCGCATTACTAATTCTTCATCCTCCGTTCGAACCGTCATCTCCGATACCATTATTGGCGACTCTGTTCTCCGGTCAGGCACGAAAGTTCTCATTCCTTACCGTCAACTTCACTTCGACGAGGCAATTTTCGGTACCGATGCGCAAAATTTCGACAGTGAGAGATTCTTAAGACAGAAGAGTCTCCACCAAAGTCCTAGTTACCGACCGTTCGGAGGAGGGTCGACCTACTGTCCCGGAAGATTCATCGCGCGGCAGGAAGTACTTGCATTTGTGGCGTTTGTTTTGAAAAGGTTTGAGCTGGAAATCCCTCGTGCGGAGAAAGATGGTATCTCCAACACGTTTCCACGATTGGAAGAGATGAAACCTTGTCTTGGGGTCATGGGACCTGTACAGGGAAGCGATCTCGTCGTGAGGATTCAACGACGGATGTGCGCTTAGAACGCGAAGCATTCTTATTTATCATGCAATCTTTAACTGACAGAAATCGTTGCATACCGATCCCCGCCAAGTCCTACCAAAATATACAACGACTTCTGTCACCAACCTTCGGACGCAGGACTCGCCTATGTCCAATCCTTTCATGTTCCAAGAACAACAGCCCTAGGCACCAAGGTAGAGTCAGCTCTCGGTCCAGATCTCTGCATTCTATAACATACCTTACGGTGACTGTGTGTTGTGCAACATTTTTTCAAACCCTTCCATTGCCATTTATGCAAGCTGAACCACGCAAAAGGCTTGGAAACGAAATGTAGCAGGGTACGTGATGAGTAAGTCACAGCCGCTGAGAGGTAGTTTCACTGCATCTTCAACGAGGCACTCGTCTATGCTGCCCCCTTCTGCGTACGAAGAGCAAATTCCACGCCTTTTTGAACCTGCTCATCCCGATCGTCTACAGGCTCGTACCCTAACCTCTCTCTCGCTTTTTTGATGGAATAAGTCCGTGTATTACACGTATAAGCTATATAATGCTGCCGTAAGAGTTTGGGCTTCTTTAGTCCGAAAGTGAAAGCCCAATAGAGCCATTCGACGACAATCGCTAAATTCAACACGAAGTACGCTGGGACAATCATTATCTGATTCGAAGCCGTCTTGTCGCCCGCAGCAGACCAGATCTGATGGTGCAAATCCCAAAATGGAATCGGATTGCCATCTGTGATAAAGAAAGCTTCACCATCCACCTTCACGCTCGTATCGTGCGATTGTCGAAGAGCTTTAGCAGCGAGCAGATGGGATCGCGCTGCATTTGTCGCCGATACCCAATCAAACAAGGTTTTGTTATCTCCGATCTGATACCGATGATGACCTTCTCGAAGCATACCAAGAGATCCTGGGATCACCTGACTGTCGCGTTCACCATATACACCTGCAAGCCGAAGGCAAATAGTCCTCAGGCATCCGACACCATTTGCATCCAGTACGGCTTGATCGGCGATAGCCTTCGTTTTAACGTAATATTCGTCCCGAGAGGTGGCTGCGACCATTTCGGCATCTTCAGATATAAAGTCATGTGATAGACCTTTCATGGCCCCAGTGCTTGAAGTATAGATGAGATTTCTGACATAACCGCTTGCGATAGCAGCTTTGAGAAGGTTCTGCGTTCCTTTCACGTTTGTTTCGTAAAAGCAAGTGTTGCTGGCATTTCCAACTTCAGTTGGAGAAGCAGTATGAATAATAAGACTGGGCTGAACACTGGTAAGGAGAGACTGTATTTGTTCGAACGAAGTAAGGCTTCCACTATGGTAGTGAGCGCCTTCGACTAGGTTGGGCGGTGGAATATGAGTCATAACATGAATAGAAGACCAGGATGAGTCTTGGATAAAAGCATTGACGATGTGGTATCCCACGAAGCCAGATCCTCCAACAACGAGCACCGTTTTCTCAGACATGAGGTGGTGAAGATTCTATAGACAAGAAGGTGCGATTGGGGTCGGATCAGGTCGATTTATGGGCGAAATGCTGGGATGATGTGGCAGCTGTAGCCTCACAGTAATGTGACCCTGTTCTTTGCTTTGATTGAGGGAATAGAAATCGTCGTGAGCTTTGACCAAAATTTGGGACGGTAACGTAGAGGGTGTAGAGCGGTACAAAAGGATCGTAATGGATAGGTAAGGTTGTCCCACCCTGGAATGGGGCGTCGTGTGACGGTGGGGTTTTGAAGCATATCTTACCTGTTGCAAGTCTTCCTCATACTCTAGGAACTGTATTGGACTAAGAAGGTCCGAGCGCCGAAGTGCATTGACTGACTAGATACGTAGGATTCACGGAGCTTTGTGACGTTGACAAAGGAGAGGGGCAGGACATTGAGAATGTAACCTCGTAGCGCTGACGTTATACATGCATAGACGGGTTACAGGTTTTCCATCTCCGACGCATCATGCATGGGAGCGGCCGTGATTTCCCTACGCCGTCCAATGAAAAATTCGACACGGCAGAGGGTAGGTCACCCCTTCTTCGCCGACCGCACTGCTTTTGCGCTGACGTGCAGCGCAGCTTTGAGTAGGTGGATGGGTGCGAGGCGGTGAAGTACGCGATCACACCCTATCAATGTTCGGCCAACCCTCCTAAAGATCAATTCTTGCAATCTCTGCGTTATGGTGGCACTACATTTCAGTACCACTGGGCCACATTGCCGCTTCTCCAAAATATTACAACTAGCGTCCATTCATTCTATTAAGATGCAATAGATCAACGTCCCTCACACATTCCAAACTCCCGCCTGTACAGTTGCAAACTCAGTACGATTTGCTGCTCACTAGCTCCATCCCAGAATGGCCAGTGGCTCACACATTACGGCCAGTGAACTGGCCGCAATTCCACCAAGCATTCTCAACACTCTCCCAGCACTACAGCCACCAGCAGGAGTGAAGTCAAATTTTGTCAATCCTGAGAATAGAGGTTATTTACTTACTTCTGTCGCAACCGTTCTTTTCTGTCTTATGATTTTCCTATATGTCAACAGGGTCTACACAAAGCTTTGCATCGTTCATAAGACCAGCTGGGATGATTGTAGGTACAGCCTCTGAAATATAAATCAAGATGAGGCTAACATTCGAGCAAAGTAACATGCACCCTTGGAATTGTAGGTATTCCATAACTATCTCTATATAGGACACTATCAACAATATCACAGCTCAGTTCAATTGTACTCTACATCACCACTCTTTGGGGTAAATAAACAATCTCGAGCTCTGATACATCTTTTTTCTAACTTTGCATCGACAGTCAACGTGTCGGGTCCGATTGGAAGACATCAATGGGATGTTAAATTGGTCGAGATGGTGAGTAATAAATGGTTTATAGTAAGTCCCCAAAGTCCTGCCACGAAGAGTATTTTTTACTTACACTATAGAATGCCGCTCTGATAGGCTTTTTCACTCCTCTAGCCTTCCTTTTCATCAAAGTCACTTTTTTCCTCTTGTACTTTCAAGTCTTTCATCCCTTGAGGTGGCTTCGGATATCCGTCTATATCGGCGCTCCCTTGACATGTGCCTTTTACGGAGCAACCTCCATTACGCAAATGGTATTTGTATTACCACGGCCCGGTCAGACATGGCTTGAACATGCCCTTTCCAAAGACGAAGTCAAATCTGAGATACTCGCTGTCCCTATATCAGCTGTTGGACTTGGAATTGATACTGTTCTCCTCGTTATACCAATTGTAGCTGTAGTAGGACTGCAGCTACCAACTAAGCGCAAAATAGGTTTCTTAATTATTTTCATGTTTGGGATTCTGTAAGCCTGATACTTTTGTCTTTATTGCTCCTTCCCTATCCTAATTACTCTTCAGGGCTTGCATTGGATCGCTACTCAGTATCTACTACCGTGTCCTTCAAGAGCGAACCCCTGATGTCGCATGGACCCTCATGGCAGTCGAGCTGTTAGGGTAAGAAATCTCCCGAATTTCCTTCAATTGGCGACCTTCTAATACTTACGTGATAGACTCGTAGAAGCTTTTATTGGCGTTTCGTGCACCTGTATGCCTGCTTGTTCTAAGATGCTTCATCATCATCTTCCAGCGCTGAAGAATTTTACCTCCATGCTTTCTTCGCGCTTTGTTACTTTACGTTTTAGTAAATTTCGCGGTACGACAGATCGTTCTGAATTCTCGCAGTCAGACAAGTTCAATCACTATCCAGTGGCGAAAACAAAGCAGGAGGCGCACAATCACCTCGAGGTTGATCTGCCATCATCTAAGAAAGCATCTCTTCAACCAAGCTACGAGCTTGGTCAGCTTCAGAGTGTTCAGACCTTTATTGGGAAAGGGAGGAAAAAGACAGCTTCGGATGACAAGATACATCTTACGCATGAGATTAAACAACAGCAGGCGAGGACGGACTAGAAGCCTCCCGTGCGTCACCAAGCAGACTTTCTGGTGTTGGAAGAGTAGCCTCGATTGAAAGGCTCAAAGTCCGAGAGTCCGGTCCGCCGTGACATCAATCGTTACTTGGAAGCTCCACAATGTGGATGAATTGTCTTTGCCGGACACTGGGAGCGGATCTGATGGCTTGGATGATGCCCTAATTCTCGTATGCAACAGCAGGATGGCATTTGCTTAGTTTTTGATGATTCACGACGGCATAGAGCAAGGGCTGGGGTGAGGTCGATAGCGATTATGAAAAAATATCCACAAGGTACCTAGTTGTAACACGTCTAAAACGGCACACTAATGATCCACATCTAGCGCCTTGGCTTATACTGTACTTAGGTAGGTTTTCGCGGGTGCGCGGGAGCTCTGGCTTGTGCCAAGACAAAATCCAGGTACCGCACTCGTTGCCCTACCGACCATATACCCCCCACCCACACGCCATCCATCCCCTCTCCACTCACCAACTGACCCCCACCACTGAACCCAACCCAACGATTCCAAAGCCATGGCCGACCCAAACACCGCCCCATCCGTCGACTCGACGCCCCTCTCCCCCCTCGAGCGCCAAGAATCCCTCGAAAAGCACCTGCAAATGCGTCCCGACGCCCAAGACCTCAAAAACAGAAACATCCTGCGTGATACGAACGCCGCCCCGTACATACCCTACCCGTCCACCGGCCTTCGATCGGAACGAACAGAGCTAACGACGAAAACAGCGCCCTGCAATCGACGCAGCTAGAACTGGAGCGCCAGCAAGCGAGCGACAGCCTGAGGAAGGGCCTGGAGAAGCGGCCGGAGAGGGAGGAGCTGATTGAGCGTAAGCTTCCTTGTTTGATCATCGGAGTGAAGAGGGCAAAGGGCTGACGTGTGGGGGGGGGTTCAGGAAACATACTTCCCGACTCCAATGCCGCGCCCGCGATACAGGGGCAGCAGAGGGAGCTGCAGAAGCATATGCGGGCGGACAGTCTGGAGCAGAAGCTGCAGCAGCGACCGAAGCCGGAGGAGCTGATGAAGGAGGGGATATTGGATGAGGATCCGACGTCGCCTACGAAGGAGTGAAGGGGGAATGGTGGAGGATGAGTGGCATGGTATTTGGAGGGGGGAAGGAGAATAAAGATGAGATGGAGGATCGGTATCTACCATCTACCATGCTAGAATGGTAGATGCCATGGAGATAGCTATATGAGCGACTGCTTGATGCAGCCAATTTCTCATGAGTCTTTGGCGAATATCGCCTGCCTCTTCCCGGCTATTATGCCCTGGGTCAATAGCTTTCCACCTCCCCCCTTCTCTCCTCCGCCACGTCCATGACCCACCCCTTCGGTCGCTCCCTCCCCCTCACAATCATCCCATACACCGCACCCTCCACCTTCTCCACACAAGTCCTCATGACATCCATCTTCCTATCCGCCCGTCTCCCCGCCCCATCCAAGCCTTCAAAGCTAGCTCTCAGCTGCCTCAGATCCGTCAAGATGTCTCTACCGTCCCTTCCTTCCCTTGCAGCGCCTCTCGGCAGCGCCCCATTTGTAGCCATACTCGTAATGGCAAATCGCATCAATTCTCCCACGAGGTCAAACAGGCCAAGCACGTAATCATCTTCCGTCAACACTATCCCCCCTGGAATCTTCGTCTGCGCTTCTCCGTAGGATATCAGATGCTGGGTTTCCAAATAGTGCTGGAAGGAAAGAGCTTCCATGTATTCTTGGATCCCCGATGAGATTTGAGACTGGTAGCGCCATGCATTGAGATCTTGCAGGTCGGGAGCCACTGAGGTGAAAAGATCTGTGATTTTGGTTTGGTAGGAAGAGAGTTCTTTGGAAACGGCGGAAGGTATGGGTGCTTGGAGTTGGCGGATGCTAGAGGAGTTGTACTCAGTTTGCTGCGGTGAGAATGCGGAGAATGGGTTAGAGATACCGTTGGAGTGAGAAAATCCTAGCGAGGCATGAGCAGCTGATCGCGCTCATGTGTCCATGCAGCTCACATCTTCTTGCTCAATGCTGTGATATCTCTTGAGGCTTTGATTATTCTCTCACGGCGGTCATGATGTTCGTCGAGCTCGCTGCGAAAGGTCTCAAACATGGCAATGAAGGGCGAGACTGGATGTGGCGGTGCCGCGATCTCATCGTCGCTGCGCGGGTGCTTGATGCCTGCCATGCTGGTGAAGAGAGGGTGGAGGTTGGAGATGCGGAACTTAATCAATCAAGGGTTTTACCGGAGTATCTCCGCTACGGATTTGTACTGTTGAGCTGCTAGCAATCTACTTCCACGTCTAAAACTGAGAGGCGATTTCACCTAGAAGGAATGATTGGATGATATTGCAAGCAATGTTGATATTCGAAAGCACACGGAGAATAGATCTCAACCCTCCTTTACTGCCCAAATACTTGGGAAGGCTTTCGCGACCAGGGTTAGAGCTCGATCCCCTTGATACCGAAAAATTCACCAACGCCAATGATGCCGCTTCAAAGCTAATGACAAGAACGAATTAGCATGGATCTTTTATTCCGGACAAGGGGTTCAGGCCCTACCATTACCACACCAACTCCGCCCCTCCTAGAAGCATCAACGTTGTTCTTGGCGTCAACACCTCCCGCTATAGGTGCAGTCCGGTAATTGTACAAATAGTAGTGCAGCTGACCATCTCCTGCTCCGAACTTGAGAGATTCTAGGAAAAGTGGGTTGTCCAAAAGGGTAAGGGCGTTGAAGACATCGAAATTGAGCTACAGATGCTGTTAGCTTGGCCGCAAGCAAAAGATCCAACTGCCGCATACCTTCTTGGCAAGTATCAGGGCGTCCGTCATCAGCATAGTGATCCTCTCCTTCAGTCCCTTTTCTTCCTTTGCAAACGCTGTTTCCGTAGCATAGTAGAACAAATATGCTGCCCTGACATTATCATGCTTTTGGTTACCGATGACGGAAGATTCGAGGCAGTAAAAGGAGAAGAAATCAGTGATTTTGTGTGTGCTAGAATCTTCCACGACGTAGCTCCATACGACTTGTTCGACCGCTCTATCATCGTGTACCAGCCAATGCTCAACTTCTTCGCGGTCAAACACAGGTGCCATATCGAAGCGTTGTAAGTATCTCTCGAGCAGATCGAGGACCATACCGGCATCTTTCTTTAGCATTGGCCGTAATCCGGGTGTAGATGTCGAGCTGGGTAGATGATACCGTTGGATCTGTCGAACCTTTGTTGAGTTCGAGGGAAGGGGAGAGAATTTGACTTCATAGAGTTTTAACCAATCCAAACTTCGATGGAAGTAACGACATGAGCTGACAGGCTTGGGGAGAACAATTCCGCCAGTGTAGAGGCCTTGAAAGATGCCTAGTACGTAGCTTCTTCTAGTAATCTCTTGAATGAGGACAGGGGCAAGACGTTTCGAGCGTAGCTTTTTGTGTACACACAGAAAGTTGACCTCGGTGCTTTTGAAGACGTTTGATCGAACACGAAGAGATACCGGTACCCCCGAAATAAAAGCAACTAGTCTTTGCGACTTTGTTGCGCGGACCCCGACATGCCATTCCTTCCGCCAGCCAGGGGCCTTGAGCGCCCAATTAAGGAAAGACAAGGAGTAGTTGAATCGGAACATGGCCCCGTCATCCTCCACGTAGTGCCCAGTCAGAAGGTCGTACACCTCTTCCAGCTCTTTCTCGTCTATGAGATTCATGGTAACCCACTCGAATCCCTCCAACATTGGCGGTGGTTCTTTGGGTACCTTTTCCGGATCAATGTCCTTGATCTGGCCCTCTTCCACTTTTGGTGCCTCGTCGAAGCGAGGGACTGGCTGTGTTTGCCAAAACTTGTAGGATGCCATATCCTTCTGGTTTTTCCCACTCACGGACAGCCCAGTGAGCAGATCTCCCACATCTAATTTCTTGAGAGTCTCAGCAGCTTTTTCCTTGTCCATGCCAGCCACCTCTCCCTTCAATGATGGGTTCATCTCCAGCAGCTGTTCCACCATCCCGCTCGTAAGTTTACTTGCAGACTTTGAAGAGCTGCCAGACGCCTCTTGATCTTCACTGTCTTTCTTCCCGACCCCTAACGCCTGTTTCATTTTGGCTTTCTTTGACTTCTTCTTCTTGGCTGCTGAGCCTGCAGCTACAGCGTCCGAGTCTTTGTTGCCTGCGGTGGTCTCGACCTCTTCAGCGCTGTCTTGGTCGGCGTTGCCGTGGGTAGCTTGATCAAGAACATCCTTGGCGGCCTCCTCGTCGATTTTGGGGTCAACGACCTTTGACTGCTCCATCTTTGGTGGTTGTCAAAGGCAGCAGGCTGTTTGCGTGAGAGCTTGGTACCTTAGTAAGATGTGAGGGAAACCCTACAACCTAGCCGAATCCGGAATTACAAAAATGGCTTCTAGCATGTCAAATGGGCATCTACAACTTATTTTGACCGCATTCGAAACCCATATCGTGTTGTATAGTGACCTTTGATCCTTTGATTACTATTCTAGGAAACACTTCAGATTATGGCATACTATCTGACACTGGCAGCAGCTGCTCAGAGCTTACAATCTATCTAGCGCTGCCTCGTCTGTCCTCTCACATGATTCCACTGTCACACCGGAGATAGGCTGCGAATCTGAAATAATGAAATCAGCACGTATAGTGCGAGGGGAAGAGCCCTAATATGGTGCATAAGGAAGGCTGTTAAAGGGCAAACAGTCCTCGCACTGTTCATTACTGTTATTCTGCAAGCCGAAGCAGCAGTAGTATTGTCGTGATTTGGTTCGGGTACTCGTGCACTGTTGTGGATACTGAGAAGAAATAATCCTAATGCTCAAAGTGGATTTTTGTGCCCAAATGCTTGGCATGGCGGCGATCAACAGGCATACAATGCTGCTTATTCTAATTTTCCATGTAGAAGGCATTGAAAACTGCTTTGGCCACCACAGGATAAGTAACAATACGGTTGTGACCTGAAGATTGGTGAGCTTTTGCAAAGATATTAGTCAACATTTGAGGGTTCTGGAAGTTACCTCCGTGCTTGACAATATCCTGCCGAATGACTTTTCTTCCACCGTCTTGCTGTACTACTTTCCAGAGGTTGGTTTCCCCCGCCTCCCCAAGATCAGCTTTAATCTTGACAGCATCTATCTGTTTGGACGTGAAGCCCTCCACACTTGTGGCATTTGCAGCTGCATGAAACAATGTCTCCGAGTGAGACCATGGTATATCATAGTCATTTGTGGCGTGGATCAAATGCACATTGACATTCTTGCTCTTGCGGACCAGATTTGCCAGCCTCTCAAACGTGAACCATGTCTCTTGGATACGTTTAGCAAAGAATTTGCTAAGAAATGGATACGGTCTCAAAGGCGAGAGGATAGGGATTAGACCACCAATAGTGTAGGTCGACATGAGTGTTGGGACGTCAGAGAAAGCGGCACAAAGTATCAAACACTTGAACTCCAAGGCTTCATCAAGAGCAAAGCGCTCTGCTACAGCCGCTGCGACAGCAGAACCAAGACTTTGACCGACAATGATGATCCTCTCAGGGGGTATATGAGCAACTTGCATGGCATATTTTGCCAGAGAGATACCGTCCGTGATAAGACCTGTCTCAGTCGGACTACCTGTAGATTTTCCGTACCCGCGATAGTCTACAGTCAGTAAATGAATCTTGTGGGAAGCGCCGGCAGTGATTGCACGGTATGTATCGGTACGCCATCCTTGAGCTACTGTACCTGCATTTCCATGGACTATATTCTGTGAGTCAGCTGACTCTTTTTCCAAATCCAGCCGTAACTTACAATAGATTATGAGGCGGCTTTCAGGATCCTCAGCCAGAAGCTTGAAAGCCCATGTTTTCTCATGGTCTTCAGCTTCAGAAGGCTGCTCAATCAGAGCTGCCTCGTTTTCGGCGTAAAGGGCAAGAGGGAGAACATGCCAACCGCATAACACCTCTCCATCTGGAGTATCAATGTTAAAACGTTGTACCTGGTTCTCTATTCCGATTAGAATTGCACACTACAATGAAAGAATAGAAGCTCTACTTAGGAAACCAAACTTTTCGGGCTTGTCTTGGTCTTGCCACCATGCAGTGTGTACATTGTGTGCGTATAATGCCCTGCTAATGTATTAGTTAGAAACACAATTCGGGGATACATTCCACGCTCACTGTCGCTGGACCCAACCGTTGAGTAGGAGAGATATGAATGCAAAGTACAGACCACCAGCAACTACGAGGAACCAGTATGCCTTCTTGAAGACAGGCGCAATGGCCATCAGATATTATGTAGCTGATGTCATGTACTGACAGATCCAGACCTTGGATGAAAGAGCACAGATGGTGGATGCCGCACTTCGTGGGACATATTATTATCTGCAAAGAAGGAGATCCCTTGGAGTAGAACTCGTACCCTAAGCCGCGAGGCCGCCAAGCCTTTTTTGCGCCAAGAACGCCGCGACGTGAAATACTGTAGGATTTGCTGGCCATTCTATAGCGGAATTGGCCTAGACTATATAATACTACGTCGTATATATCTAAGTATAGAAAGCTTAAAACGAGCCTAAACTAATATTAATTTAATATTAGCTTAAGTCTATTATTAAGCTAAGTCTATATATAGTAATTTAATTAAAATATTATATTCTTCTTTATTTAGAATCTTTATCTATAAAGATTAAATATATAATATATTTATTTTAAGTTAAAATTAATATAAAATTAATATTTTTAATAAGAATAATCTTTTTATATAGATTATAAAAAGTTATATAATATATTATAAATACTTTATTATAAAGTTATTATAATATTAATATAAATTTAAATTAAAGTATAAAGTTATTATAAATAGATTAAATATAAAGTTTTTATAATAAAATAAATTTTAGCTATAGTATAAAATACTTTTTTTAATACTCTCGCTCTATAATTTTTATATAATATATATATAAGTACTCTTTTACTCTTTTTTCTCTTTATATAATTATAATTTTAAAGAATTTCTCTTAATCTTATTATAATATTTTTATAAATTTAATTTTTAAACTCTTTAAATCTAAATCTTTCTATTAATAGCGATAATAAGCTATTAAGAAAATCTAAAAGTAGAAAGTCTAAATAAGAATATAAATATAAAAAGATTATTCTTTCTAATAAATATAAGTAATAAGAGCGTTATAAAAAGAAAAAGATTATAAAATATACTATTTTTATAAAAAAGATTAACGTTACTATATTCTTATCTTAAATATAAATTAACTTTAAGTATAAGTTATCTACTTATAAATAGAAGAACTTATTAATAAATCTTATTATTATTAAAAAAGAGTTATCTAAGATAACTACTTAACTAATAATACTAAGTAAGTACTTAATCTTAATATAAGAATATAACTAATATATATAGAGTAACTATAAGATTTTAGCTTAAATTTATTATAAGATTAATATAAGAATTATTAGCTTTTTTAACTTATTTTACTTCTAATTTATTATAATCTTAACTTTAAAGATAAAGTTTAAAGTACGCTATTTAACTTTATTAAATACTTCTCTTCTTTATAAAGCGCGATTCTTTATTATTATAAAGTTACTTTAAGATAAGCTTATACTCGCTATCGCTATAATAATAAACGATATAAAAAGTATATTTAAATTAAGTTTAATATTAATATAAAGATATACTTAGATTATTTTTTTTATAATATATACTTAAATTATCTATTTAACGCTATTATTTTATATTTATTAAGTAAGTTTATTTTTTATAGCTTATAATAATTACTAATTAAGCTTATATTTAGGCTAATTCTTTATTTAATCTAATAAAGATATAATATTCTTAATATCTTCTTATATATTATTATTAGTTTATCACGATAAGATAATAATATAAAATAGAATCGAATTATCTTTAATAAATTACTATAATATAAGTAAGATCGCTAATATAATTAGAAAACTTTAGAATCTAAAGTTAAATTTAAGAAAGCGCTCGCGATAATTAAAGCGTAATAAGATAATATTACTTATAAATAAGAAGTTTAATATTAATAATAATAATAATATAAATAAAAAGACCGAGAAGTTAAAGAAGAAGAATATTATATAATATAATAATAATAAAATAATATTACCGCGAAGACGTAATATATATATAATAATCTCTTTTTATATTTATTATTATTAGTATAATTAGTTAGAAAAATATATCTCTTCTTCTTTATTAATATATTCTTCGCTTAACTATCTTATATAGATTATATACTTTAATCTTATTAATATCTTATAATATCTTTTTAATAATAAGATTCTTCTTTCTAAATCTTTTTACTTTCTTATAAGTCTTTCTTAATCTTATAATATTTTTTTTTTTTTTTTTTAAGATATCTTATTATTATCTATAATATTTCTATTAATATTTAGTAATATTTTTATACTATTTAAATTATTATCTAGATTATTTTTAATAGTCTTTTATAATATTTTTATATTATTTAAATTATTTCTAAATCTTTTTAAATTTATTTCTAATATAGTTAACTCTTCTTTAACTTATTATAAAAGATTCTTAAGTTTAATTTAAGTATTTCTAAAATTTTAATCTTATTACTAATTATTTCTCTTAAAATTTATATTCTCTATTATATTCTTTAAAGGTACTTTTATATTAAATAAGTCTTTCTATATATAAAGCTATTTCTCTCTCTTATCGACTATACTATAATTCTCTTATAAGTTCGCCTCTTTATTATTAATTATTTATAAAAAAAAGAATTCTTTTACTTATTATAACTTTATTATAATAGCGTTATACTTATACTTTTACTTTATAGTAATAGTATCGCACTTTTAAGCTTTAATAATAATATTCTTTTTAAATTATATAATCTATTTCTCTTCTACTTAAGATCTTTATATTTTAATATAATTAATATATTTCTATTTAGTCTTTATAATAATTATAAGTTTATTATATATAAATAAATCTTCTATATTTTTTATATTAAGTATATCTTTTATTTATAATAATATTAAAATAATATTTAATACTTTTCTTAATCTCGATTTTAATATTAAACTTATTTAGTACTTTTTTATATTATTAAAAAATATTTTTACTTCTTTTAAATAATTTCTATAAATTAAATTTTTTAAGATACGATTATTAGATATTTATAATATATATATATTAAGTAAATACTTCTTTAAAATCTTATATAGTTTAAATTAAGAAGCTTTAAACTTCTATTTAACTTTATT
>JAEUBB010000357.1:0-38474 GCA_018257885.1 Parmelia sp. 050094
AGGAGGTTGATGAGGGGGAGATGAGGAGGGTTGTTATGGGGAGGGTGGGCGGGTGGGTTGATTGGGCGGTTGGGTGGATGGATTTTAGGGGGGAGGGGGAGGGGGAGGGGGAGGGGGAGGTTGATGAGGGGGATGGGGAGGTGGGTAAGAGGGGGGAACTTGATGCTGGGGAGTTGAAGAGGCGGTTGCGGGGGAAGAAAGGGGGGGATGAGGAGGTGGAGAGTGTGGGTGGGACTGGGAGTGGGAGTGAGGGGACGGGTTCCGTGGGCGCTGCGCCGGAGATTGCGGGCATTTGGGGCGACGCGAAGTGGTTGCTTGGGGTGGCTAGGAAGGCGGCGATATGAATAGGGGAAAAGGCATGCAATTGGGGATAGAGTCGAGATATTAGATGAGAGGCCTGACATCACTACTGCATGAATGTGCGTTCCCAAGGCTCATGAGTTTTTGCTTTCGAGGTATATATACGTGATAAATACAACCTATTACCCAAAACGCAATCCCTGATTCGCGTCCCACTGTCCACCTCTCGTCCTGGTACTTGGATACGCTGGATTATGCACATTACCGTTCGCCGGTGGCTGCTGCGGTGTAGTGACGCCTGCAAACTTGATCCCCATCTCAGGATTCCACATCCCCGGCACAGGAGCAGCAGGCGGCTGCACGGCAGCTCTGGTAGGCGTCGGAGCCGTCAATGGCTCTGACGACGGCGCCTTGGCGCTATAATGTGACCGGAGCGATTCACGCTGCTTTTGGTCTTGAAGGGAAGTCGCTTGGGAGAGGTTCAGAGCGGACATTGCATTGGACAATTCTGTTTCGAGCTGTCCTGCTTCGACCCGTCTCTGGTATGCGAAATTCTTGCACTCGTCTCGGAATCTGTTCACGATCTTTGCGAGGTCGTTGTAGAATTTCCGGCCGGTGTTCAGGTTGGAGATAATCTCCTTATACTTGACGTACGCGTTCTCGAGTCTCTGCAACGCTTGCTCCCGCTCCTTGGTCGAAGTGTCGCCTTTCCTCGCGATTGCAAACGCTGAATTGGCCTGCTTGAGCTGGGCTGAGAGCTGATTTTGCTCTTCTTTCTCTTTGGCAATCGATTTTTGATCTTCCTCGTACCTCTCTAGACGCTCCTCGAAGAGATTCTCGAATTGAGCTGGCTCAATCTTTTGCATGGGGAAGTCCCGCTCGAGGCGAGCTGTCTCCGCCAATATTACTTGATCTGCATTCATTAGCCAACGTGCCATACTCCTACTGAGAAGTGCTTACTGATATCGTCCTGCTTTGCTTTGTCGCGCAGCCTCTCGATTTGTTTCTTCCGCCTGCTCTCGAGCCGGCTAACCTCGTTCAGCATGTTCCTCAAATCTCCGGCAGCGCGCTGAACGTTCGGTGGCATTACTGCTCGCCTGCTACTGGGCACATATTCCTCGATATCCCGATCGGTGCCGGAAAGTACGTTTATTACATTCTCGCACTCTTTGAGCTTCTTCTTGACAACCTCGTCGCTGCTTGCAGCAGATTTCAGATATCCGTCGATCTCAGAGATCTGTGCATACAGTTTTTCGGCAGCCTGTTGTGAAGTTTGACGACTCCACCGGTCTGTTCCATGCTTCAGCTTTGCACGGTCATCCTCGGCTGCTTCAGATCGCAGAAGGTCGACACCTTCTTGATAGATCGTTGTATCATTTGCTTTGAGCTTGCTGGTCTCGTGCATCGATCGCCGAAGGCGGTGAAGGCCTTCCTGCTGACGGATCTCTTCTGCATGTGTAGTCAACGATGGTGGTAACCCCAGGGGCTTCTCGAGCGCTTGGAGTGATCCTGGAAGGTTTAGTGATTGCAACAGATCTTTCAGCTGGTTGGTCAAGCCTTCCAACTCATCAATAATGGAGACATTGACAAGTCGGTTCTTGCGCTCCTCATAAATACTTGCAGCGATATGGACGGCGTAAGGCACTAATTTGGCAAACAATGGTTGGCCGTAAATTCCTCCTTCGCCAAGAGTCGACGACGGGTCGGAGACTTCTTGTGGCACTCTCGGAGTGGCCATGCCCGCACGATCAAGCGTTTTCAGTTCTGATTTCGGAGGTACAGGCATCAGGTAGATTATATCATTATCCTTCTCCGCTCTCTTTAAATCTTCCGATACTCGAGACTTCAGGCCATTAAGATCTCCAAGTACGATTTTGTTGATCCACCGCGACTCTTTCAATGCTTCATTGACGCAAGCTAAACTGTCCTGAAGTCTCGCAACTTCTTCCCCATAGTTATGCTTGTCCATGCAGTCTCGTGAAGCTCTGTATTGTGCCGCAGCTGCGAAATGATGATGCTTCGCCGTCATATGATGTATCCATTCTGTGCTGATGATATCTGACTTTGTCCCAGTCTCTGCAGCTTGGTCGTAGAAGTCTGATACTTTTGCTGCCAGCTTCGCAATCAATCCGTCTTTCAATCCGTCTTTTACAGCTTTTGACCAGAAGCATTCCTGAGCCTGGGCGAGAAGTAGCTGCTGGATACTTTCCAATGTCATGATATCCATATCTTCCGGAGGCGAGGACCTCAGATCTGGTATGATGACGGTCTTGAGATGGGAGATCACCCCTGCGGCTTGACAGAAGTAATTGCATGCTGATTTGAGCCCTTCGCTTGTGCTTCGGTTTAGGGATATGGCGAGCTGAGAATAAAGAGAGGCAAGGTTGAATAAGACGTTTGCAAGCTCGAAGCGGAGGTTATTCTGTGATACTGTAGAAGAGAATTAGCCAATTTCCTTGCACCGGACCTGAAACTAATGACGAACTCGGCCTTTGAGTATTGAAACCCAGGGCAGGGTACCATGAAAAATCGACGCCGATCTAAGCAGCCTTGTGTTAGACCTTCGGCTGTTCGCCTAGTATCCTTCAATTCCTGCATGGGCTCTTGTCTTTTGGAGCTTACTCACATCAATAGGAAACTTCCCCCCCATCCAGACAAGTTGCGCGGCATACGCGGTCAGCTTCCTGATGCCGCTGGTATGCGCCTCGAGGGAGTTAACGGCCTCGGCGCGCAGTTTGTCTATAGCTTCCATATCTCGTATGAACATATCCGGGTGCTGGTCATATTTGGTTGAGATATATTGCCGTATTGAGGCCGAGAGCGAGACTGGGTGTGTTGTTCGAAATGGGAGGTAGAGAATATTTGTACTGTACACAACGATTAGAAGCGGGTCAACAAGGGGGAAGCGACTACCTACGAAGCCATTTGGAGGTATACAGAAAGATGAGGTTGAGAGCAAGCTACTGATTACTGTTGTACTCGACGTTAAAAACGCAGTGGGTTGGCCGTTGGCAGGCGGCAGGTCCTCGTACCTCGGATGGGGTTGTGACAGCCACCAGATCTAACTGAATATAGCTAAGATGTTGTCGTCAAAGCCCATGCGACTTGACTTTTCTCTCCACCACTCTCTCGTCCTCATTGAACGCTTTCCTTAGGATTCCTTAGGAGGCAAGATAGGGATTGCAATCAAGTATACATGTCACCGGTGTGATGAAGAGCGGAATCAACAGTAAATGATTCGCTTGGAAATTCTGTGCCCAGGTCAATCATAGCATAATTTGTCTGGTGCCCTTCGTCCGATTGATTGAGCCAGCCCTGTGGTCTGATCTCTCTTCAACATCATGCCTTCAGCATTGCTCGATAATTTGCTGCTACACGGTAAACAAGCTGTCCCGGCGTTTCTCTACGGCACTGCGTGGAAGAAGGAAAAGACAGCAGACCTTGTCTACCAAGCAATATGCTCTGGTTTCAAGGGTGTTGATACTGCAGCTCAGCCAAAGCATTACAGAGAAGATTTTGTCGGCCAAGGCATACGTCGAGCATTGAGCGAAGACAAAATATCACGAGACGATCTCTTTATTCAGACCAAGTTCACATCAGTCAACGGGCAAGATCCCGATAAAATGCCTTACGATCCCACTGCAAGCATTTCCGAACAAGTCCACACTTCAATCAAGTCGTCACTTCGAAATATGCGGCCCTCGACCGACGAGTCTAGTTCAGAGTCTGCGTATCTTGATTGTCTGGTGCTGCATAGCCCGTTGCCCACGATGGCGCAAACTCTCGAAGCATGGCGAGCAGCTGAAACTTATGTTCCCCACAAGATCCGTTACTTGGGAATATCCAACGTCACGCTGGGCATACTCGAGCAGCTCTACGATGCGGCTGAGTTCAAGCCGGCCATGGTCCAAAATCGTTTCTACCCAAGCACGCACTTTGATGTCGGTCTCCGCGCTTTCTGTGCCAGAAAGTCAATCATATATCAATCTTTCTGGACGTTGTCAGCCAATCCAAAGATTGTTCATGGCCCAGAGGTGGGGCTTCTGGCCAATGTAGTAGGACTGACTCCCTACGAGGCGATGTACTGTTTGGTACTGGCCTTGGACAATGTTATCATACTCAACGGCACGACAAATGTAGAACATATGGTGGGCGATCTTTCATGTGTTCAAAGAACACGGGACTGGGCCTTAGAACATCCGAAGGATTGGGCGAAATACATGGACAGATTCAAAATGCTGCTTGGAGAGACCAACAATTTGGAGAACGCTTGAGTTCCAAACCACGTGTGGTTGAATAATAACGCACGATGTCAGGTCAAAAGCACATTTGTTCATAATACCGCTCGAGGAGATCAATAGATCGGAATGATTTGGAGAGTCAAAGCACAGGGTTAATCATCATTTTGGGGAAGATATTATGGGTTGCCTCCACATGCAGATGAGTCATTGAACCAAAAGCGCCCATCGCGAGCGGAATACTCGAGCTTCCAATGTTCTAGCTGAGCTTCTCTCCTAGCGTGTTCCAAACCTTGTGCAATGTTACATCCATCCAGCCTTCATGTTCTCGGGCTTAGCCTTGATCCACCCAGCAGGCATTCTATTGAAGAAATTCAACTCCCTCGGTTTGATCCACAAAGGCTCCGTCGCTGCCACGTATGGCTTATAATACTCCTTTGTCAATTGCTCCTGTTCAGCACGCAAGTCTATTAGTAGCCAATTTCCCGAATACCTGTCACCGCAGACGACCGATTGCAATGTCGGAGTGATGGAGCCTTTGGCAGCGGGACTTTACCTCGATGAACCACTCCTTGCTTTTGCTCCAGTTCTCCACAAACCGAAAATGTCCGGGGTCGTCCACATCAGTAAATACCTCGAAGAAGGTACATTCGGGCTCCGCAGTCACGAGATCGAAGCAGGGCTTGAAGGCCGCTAGGAACTTGTCGATGTTTTCGGGAGCGACGGTGATGCTGACGTGAAGGCTGATGCCATGGAATGCGTGCGAGTCTTGAATGTGGGTGGACATGGTGCCGGGATGCCGATGGAACAGTGATGGTGATGGTTTAGGATTTGGGCGAATTCAAGGGCATCAAAGTGGGAGTCAACAAGAATCTATCCCTTACCCGCCGTTTCTCGCGACAATTGCCTCAACGCGGAATGACGCGGAATCAGCTGATTGCATAAGGTAAGCAGATTGGCAACGATGGGTTAGGTAGGTACATTTTACCTCGGGAAAAAGTTGGAGGGGTCTTTTGGAGGGGGAGCATTAGGGGCGGTTAATAATGCGGGGTTGGTTCGGAGGGATTTGGTAAGCCGTTGAACCTCTCGTTCTTGGCATTTGTATCCACCTCGCTCTTCCACCTCCCTCTTCTCGCGCTTCCATTGTCAATACCCTTCCCTTGACCTACCAAAGCCCGAATTGCTTGCTAACAAATAGGGCTTCTACAGATATCAGCATCATCCGCCAAACGCTCAAGTGCAACTACTATGTGGCGCATAAACATGACCCGCTCCCTTATATTTTGGCTCTACATTTTTTCACAGTGATCATGGGCTAAATGCGTCAAGGGCAATGACTTGAGATCTTCGATTTCGCGGCTGGGAATCATGGTATTGGATTCCAGGTCCTGAGAACTTGCTCGACGACAACTCTTCTCCGTTAACCATCATATATCAGCTGGAGTCGCAGACCGCAGCATGTATCAAATTGGTGGGTATTGTGGAGGAAGGGTTTTCAATAAGCCAAAAGTCGGAAGCGGTAAGTTATATTATGAGTCCGTACGCCTTCACCTAAGAAGGGTATTATCGAGTACTTCGCCCCCAACTCCGATGCTTGCTCCGTCTCGTCAAACCGTCATGTCCCACATATGTAGTGTGCTTTGTGCCAAATCTAAATGTAGTACATTGTAATGGGTATGTAATGCAGTACCGCCACGAATGATATTCACGATGCGTTGGGTGTACAGTGCCCACGAGCCTTCCAATTGACCGAAAAGCATCGGTCTCTCTGAGCCTACGTTCCTCGAGTAATGCACCCTCATTGACAAAAGTATTCCGTGGAGAAGTTGGATCCGTCTCGTTGGAACAGAAGTCTGCCATCATCTTTGTAGCAGACGAAGCTCCGATGCCCATTGCTGGCTTCGCCGTCTGCCTTGTTCACGGGTGAATTTGTAGAGTTGATGAAGGCCCAAGCAAAGATGTTGGTTCTTGTAAAGAGAGCTAAAACAGCAATGTCAGACACACAACCGAAATGTGAGAAGAGTAACGTATTTTCAGGGGGGTTTTGAGCTTACCTGTCCTATTCTGGTTCTCCCATTCGGCATAGACATTTGTTGTTGTATTTGCATAGTCATCTGGCTGTGCACCCTTATTCCCGTCTACTGCCGAACCATACCATGCAAACCCACTGTACTCGACAGTACCGTCGTAGGCGTTCACCAGATGGAGACCATCTGCAGTCGGGCTGGGACGTGGTGCTAGCGTCGCGCTGACCGCTGCCGACGTCGCCGGGGACGAAAGCGCATTGGTGTCCGGAGTACTTGTTCTGGACACTGGAAGGGTTTGGGGAGAAGTTCGGGTTTGAATTGAAGCCAGCCCTGTAGTCGGGGTGGGAGTTGGGTGGTACCGTCGCACTGACCACTGCAGATGTCGCCGGGGACGAAAGCGCAGTGGTGTCCGGAGTACTTGTTCCGGACGGTGGAAGGATTTGGGGAGAGGTTTGGATTTGAGTTGGCGCCACGGCTGGCGCTGTTTGAGTTCCAGTAGTACGAGTATTGCTAGCGGACAATTAACTACATGACGATTGTACCTCTCACCCCATACTCTACTAGAGTATCATACCTGGACTGGATTCCACCATGTGAATGGACTTTGAGAATTGGCACAACAACCACTGGAACTATGACTATCAGGAGAATTAAGATAGTCAATATTGTCTTCTTTGTCCGGTCCCACTTGTATGGGGAAATCGCTGGCCAGCAGCAGTTGTACACAACGGAATTGATGTACTGATGAGCGTGTCCGGATGCTCTATTGGCCCTATTCTCAATCTTGGAAAATCCGAACCCATGAGCATCTGTTGACATGTTTCGACATAAATCTAGGCATACTACATAGAACTACATACAGGACTGGGGAGAAGTTGAGAACAAGTTTCATGCTCAGCTGGCGAGGCTGTGCACGCGGCGTGATACTTTCCTACTCGCCACTTTTGTTTTCGTTGCCTATTATTATTCCATGGACCTCCTTTCCAAAGCCTCGCTTACCTTAATGCAAAGTCGCAGCCTCACTCGGTATGAGGCTGTGATGATGGTTACATATAGCCTAGAAAGAGGTTTTGCGTCGTTCAAATCGTGACGCTCTTGCTCCAATTCATTTTCTTCAATTGCAGCTCGTGTACGACCCTGGTTTAATACCCCTGCTTCATCCAGGAGATTGGGCACCAATGGACGTCTTTAGCGCTACAATCTGCGTTGCCCAATCACTAGCCTACGCTCTATCTGCTATCAAGAGCTTGACCGAGTGTCACGCTGCATTGAGATACGGTCGTGACTTTCTTAGTGACGAACAGGCATGCGTTGGTCATCTGCAAGAAATTATAAGCCAGCTTAAGTACCGAACAAGGGTGGATCCATACCTTAGATCGCTCCTCGAATCTATAAATACTACAGTCCATGACCTTCTATTACTTGTTCAACAACGTAAGCGCTGCCAGCTCGTGATCCTTCTTGTTATTCGGCGCACAGAAGTCAATGAGTCGTTTGCGTTGCTCGAGCGAAAGAAGAACACTTTGAATCTATACCTAACGACCCAAAACTCTATTACTCTTGGATCGCTCACGGCTGGGACTCTACCTAACTCGACACAAAACTTCGAAATGGCACTTGAAGTAGTAGGTGTGATGACTGTTATCTTCGATTTGGCTCTAACATTATTACAGGTTTCGAACTATGAAACTGACCAGAAAGAGAAAGAGATTGCGCATGCACCTGTTCGTGCAAACTCGTCGGCGTTGCTGACACGAAAGCCACGATCGAGTAGCTCTATCACACCTGCATTTATCACAAGAGCCAATAAGGCCTCTGGCAGAGGACACCAAATCATCTTCGCTCCAACGCGTCAGGACATAGACGTTCGGCATGAGGAAAATGAGGCGGATGGCAATGCAACTCAACATATCGGCAAGGTGGAATTTGTCTCGTCGCTGCAAGAGAAGAAAGATTTGGATGGCACGACTAAGCAAGAAGAAAAAGAGCATGGCAAGAAAATATTTAAGTTTTTTACGAAAGGCAATAAGAGTCTGGGAGGCGGATTTCAATCTATCCTCGTCCCAAGACATCAAACCTCAGACATCGATCATGAAGGAAACACTTCGAATGATGCCCATCAAACTATCGGCAAGGATCCCAATGGTCAAGCCCCAGCCATGATCTCTTCGAAGTCCCTCTCTGCACGTCTCAAGAGATCCAAGGGTTCAGCGCGGAGGGAGTAAACTTTGGTCTTCGCTTCAACCACGAGAGCATGCGCGCTTGGTTTTGAGAAGGACAATGCGACAAATCAACTACATGAGTGCTAATCTCCAGCTTTCGACCACCATTTTGTCACAGGCATGTCCGGACCCTGGTTATGAATCACGCATCCATGTACTAGACTATGTGTCGCCCAAGACCCAGTTGTATCTACAATTCACATCCGTTCGTCATTTCTTAAACATTCTTTTTGATTTCTTTAGGACAACGCCAGCATCGAGAGCGATCTTTGGTATCCAGGAAGTTTTATATATGCAGAATGACTCATTTCATTGCTCAATGGTAGCTCTTCCATGATCTCATCCCTGACCTCCTTGATCCTTTGAACTGTAAGGAATATTTCGAGTCCTCTTCTTGGAATTCCAACAAGAATCTGAATCTGGAAAAGGACAAACTGACAAGACTCATCCACTGCCTGGTCAAAAAGAACATCATTCATCAGCACGGACTGTTCGACCATCTCTATCCCTGTTGATCTCGGTGTCATCAGCAGCCTCGTTTTGGCTGGTACCCCTAGAGGTCATCTCCTCCTGCGAGGAATGCATGGGGCTCACCGGCTGGTTGGCTTCTCCAGGGGTTAGTGAGATCTGTTTCCTTTTAAGCGGCTTTCAACCGTCTCAGGAGTTGCTGGACGTGCTTCATGGTTAGTATGAGAATGATGCAGGTCGTGGAGAGGCAGGCCCCTTGAAAGCGATAACATCTGCTGGCGCCATTGTCTTGGCGGTGTAACAATCCCCAATGAAAAGGATTTTGAAAGCGATTATGAGAAACTTTAAGGACTTTGCTCTAGCTCGTAATAAATATGTGATGTCTGCAATCATCCTAAAATATAAGTCCGCTCGTCTCTACAGGATCTAGAAACAGCCGAGGGAGAGAGCTGCCACTGTAATCAGATCCTCCTCGGCAGCGGCGCGGTCGCTGATCCCCGTTCATCCTTGGAAAGTTTGTCGCTACTTCCTAGCGAGCCTCAGAGAGCTTCACGCTTCGACCGCGCCGCTTGCCTACCAACTTCGAAGCGCGGACTAGCAAAAAGTCTGGGGCGGCGGGCGGCCTCCACCTCATCGCCCCGAATCCGCTGGCCTTTACGCAATATGCGCCCGTCTCTGGACTATATGACACTAGACCGCAGCGTGCCATGACGGCCAGCACCTCGCTTTCCATTCCACGTACCTAAACATACAAAACCCTACCCTTGCTCTCCATACTCCCAGCACACACTCACTATCCAGTACCCCACCGCCTCACGCACCCTCTCCCAAAAAACAGATACTCTACAGCCATGTCCCACCTCTGGCCCCACACCCCCTACGCCGAAGACCAGTACGTTTGAATTCCCCCTCCCTCCGCAGTCTCCCCGATCCGCACCCGTCGTCCCCACACGAAAAGACACCCATTGACTCTGAAAAACCGACACACAGACCCTACGCCCCCGCCATCCTAACCACCCACGTCCTCTACCGCGGCTTCCAAACCGGCGCTATCATCGGCCCCCTCGTCGCCTTGTCCCGCCACTACACCCTCCCGCTCGTCTCCCGCACCGCAGCGTCCACCCCACGAGCGCCATTCGTGCCGCTATTGCTGCGCGCGACGGGCACGGGGGCGGTGTGGGGGGTGATGGTTTCGGCGGTCGCGGTGCAGGGACGGATGTGGGGGAGGGAGGACATCGAGTGGCGGGATCGGGCGTGGAGGTTGCTGGAGAATAAGGGGCAGGTGGAGGTGGATGGGTGGGGGGTTGTGGGGATGGGGGTGGGGGGGTTGGGGTGGTTGGTGAGGGGAGGGAAGGGGTGGAGGGGGGGAGTTGGGGCGGTGGNAGGAGGCGGTGCCGGATATTGATGGGGTGACGAGGTGAGTGGTATGGGGGTTTTTGGAGATGATGGATTGGATAATGTGGATTGGATTGGAACATTGTGGGGTATCTAGTGCGGATGGTATTGGAACTCTGTGGGGTATCTAGTGTCTATTTTGCATGGCGCTGTATGTCAATCAGTTTCCCCAGCTGCTCCACCCATTTCGTGGCAAATGCCTCCTCGGTGAAGCGCTTGCTCGAGGCTCGGGCTCGCGTTCGCATGGCTAACGTTGCTTCTTCGGACATTGAAAGTGCTTCGGCGAAGCAATGTGCATACTCGGATTCTGTGCTTGCGTGGTAGCCTGTCGCGGGAATTAGCAAGGACGAGCTTGTCTGATAGATAGAGGACTCGCTTACCCGTAGCCCCTCCGTCAAAGTCAATGACGATGTCAGCTTTAGGCCCTCCACTGTCGTTGACCACACAGATCAGTCCCGCGGCTTGATACTCAACAACACCGATGCCGAAATGCTCGTTCCACATTGCGTTGACCCCAACCCAGCTTTTACGTAACCAATCGAGGACTTCGGTCCACGATGCATCGCAGATGAATTTGATATCGCCTGCGATCTTGAGCTCGTGTGCGAGCAAGCGGAGCTGGTAGACTCTCTTGGCGTCGTCGCTGTCCCGCACGGAACCAATGAGAACCAGCTTTGCCCCATTCATGCCCGGTTTCGTGGACGAATGGAGCATCTTTGAGAATGAACGGAGGATGAGGTCGTGCGTCTTCTCGGGCCGGAACTGAGCAACGTAAAGCAGTGTTTTTTCCCTTGGGATGGCTTTGGGCCCTTCGAGGTCGATGGCTTCTAGGATTTCGCCAACAGCGACAGGTGGGAAGAGCACCTCGACTGCATGGGCCTTTCGACGCTTTTTACGATACAGTCCCCACAGTGATTGGATATGGGCTTGCGTCCACGAAGAATTGGTCATGACAATGTCCACGTCACTGCCAGATCTGCTGTAGAGATGGGCATAGGCCTGCCAGTACTTGCGCTTGACAAAGCCTTTGGTCCCCTTTCCTGTGCCCGCGTTGGCCCCTTTGCCTGTCTCGGCGTCGAGAGAGTTGAGCATATCTGTGGAGATTGTAGGGTAGTGAACGTAGGCTCCTGTTGGTATGTTTGGGAAAAGAAATTTGCTCAATGCAAGTGTGAAGGAGTAGCCCATCGTATCGATGAAAATGTCAGGAACGACGAGAGAGAAGGCGTCGTAGCCCATGATGAGAGAGCCGAGACTTTGACCGAGGAGTGTGAAATGAGGCCAGGTGCTGCTGAGAACCCAAGAGCGAGTGTGTAGGTAGAGGAAGACGACCGTAGGAGGATGGAGGTGAATGTTGAAACGATTCTCTACTCTCTCAAGGATGGTAGACTTCTTTGCATCGTGATCCCCAGTGTAGACCGCGCAGACAGCGTTAGGCCAGCGTTTCTGTGTGGCTTTAATGGCTGCCCAGAGGACCCGTTCGCCTCCACCTCCTGCATTGCAGAATGGATGTAGGAAGCCGACTATTCCCTTCCAATCTCCTGGTGCCTGCCCCCCATTGGTAGCCGATCCGCCAGGGTGACTTTCGACTTCCACCCAGTCTGGGTCCTCTGATTTCACTGAGACGCGTTTTCTTACATTCTCGTCCTCCTGATCACTCTTGATCTCGGCTAGGATGGATCTTCTTCGTGCCCGCGTTTTCCGTATGAGATGTCGCCCAACTGTCCGTCCACTGAAACTGAGGAGCCACCTGCTAAAGAACAAGGCGGCAACGAGTAAAGGCACGATTCCCGCAAAGCTGGACAGGCCCATGATGAGGGTGTCCCTGTCAGGCGGTAGCTTCCGCAGTCAGGGATGCGAATGGATCACATATCCTTAGATACAGGAACAGGAGGTATTGAATGTGTCGGTCCTGTGTTGACGATGGGAGTGGCGGTAAGGAACAACTTATCTCCGCTCAGCCCTACGATGTTTCCTTGTGGTGTGTGACGAAGAAATTTACTGTGTGCCCAATTTCCAATCTCTCGACTGCTCAAAGTCATGGCAGATGAGAACGTTGACAACGTCACAACTGTATCCTGTTCGGTTTCTCGCGCACAGGCTCATTCTCTGACTTTCCATTCTTCTATTCGAGACCAATTGCTCTCAGTACACTTTGTAATGACACAACTACGGTCCTTTTGAAGAGATGGAGGGATGGCGTCTAATGTCAGGCAGCCAAGCCGAGCTGTACGACGATCATTGCTGTCGTCGTGCGCATAGCTGCCTTATGAAGGAAGTAGGGCCCTTCGAACAGAAAGGGCCGGATGTTGAAGGACGGATATTGATTTTGTTGTTAGTAATTTGCACTAGCTTCTAGATGGCCTTACGGGAGTAGAATTGGGCAAAATTGTACTTGAGATTGTTGGAAGGTATCAATTCTTGACTACTTATGTTTGAAGGATATCTCTAATCAAGAATTTTCGCCAACTATCATGAGCTTCCTACCCAAATGCACGATTGGAACCTCCCTCATAAGCTCCGCCGCGAACAAATCGATCTGAGCCCCAATGAGAGCTCCGATTGGAGAGTCTTGAAGGATTGCAGTAAGATGCACTAAGACCACTCCAAAAAGTGAGGGAAAATTCTTAGAACAGTCGAGAAGTCGAGATTGTAAACCCTGCTGTTCACAGAGAGAAGGCTTCGTGAAATTCGCGTCTAAAAATTTATTGACGGATTATCATGTCCTCCCGATCTTGGCCAGTCCCAATGTACTCAATTTTGGTTCCTATCGACGTCTCAATGTACTCGATATATTGCTGCGCTTTCAAAGGCAGCTCAGACCACGTCCGCACTCCGCTCGTGGTTTGTTGCCAGCCTTCAAAGTCACGATACTGAACGGTATAATCCAGGCTCAGGTCGGCAGGAAATGTCGTTAGTGTCTCACCTCCAGGTGTAATATACGCTGTTGCCACCTTGATTACTGGAAACGAATCCAGTACGTCAAGCTTGGTTAGGTTGATAGCTAAATTCAGAAGTCAGCATGCCTTCGCTAAGGATGCAAAGGATTGAGTTCTTGGTGGAGGAAGATTTGAAGAGAAATTATAGCTTACAGGTATAGTGATTTATCGCAGCCGAGTATTTGAGAGCGACAAGGTCAAGCCAGCCACCTTAATGATTTCGGAGTCAGTATTTCTCTTTTGAGGAAAACGAGTGAGCTCCGAGACACGTCCGAGGAGAAAACATCTCCAAGGCATGTCTCCGTACTCAATATTAGATCAAGACAGGGATTTTTTTTGACTGAAGACATAACGTACATCTTCTTCTTCTCCCAGTTGACACTCCTATTTCTCTGCCGATTTCTTGCAGTTTCGTGCCAATGTCCCCATGCTGTTCTGTGAAGAATGGTCCACTTCCTACGCGAGTCATATAGCATTTGACGACGCCAATTACGTTCCGGACTTCCAAAGGACCAATCCCTAGACCTTGCATACACCCTTGTAGAGAACACGATGTGGAGGTGACAAATGGGTAGCTACCGTAGTCCAGATCGAGCTACACACAAATGTTAGCTACTGAATTAATTTAATAGTAACGAATCTGCTTACCATCAATGCCTGAGACGCTTCAACTAACATAGAGCCTTTACTCTCTCGCACAACTCTCATGTAATCAACGGCATCGACGATGTAGGGATGCAGCCGTTCCTTATAGAAATTGAATCTCTGAATCTCATCCTCGACAGAGTACTTGAGAAGTGTGCCATATCGCTTTATATAGCCATCTGCTAGCAAGCGTAGTCTGCGTTCAAAAGACTCATGGTATATGTCCGCAACCCTCAAACCGTCTCGCGAAGCTTTGCAAGAATACGCGGGACCAATACCTCTGCGCGTCGTGCCAATTGAATTATTTCCTAGCTCTTCCTCTGAGAGCCCATCAACGGCGGCATGCAGGGCGAGATTCAGATGACACCGGGAGCTGACATGTATGCGCTCATGGACGCGAGGGACGCCCTGAGATTCAAGCTGGGCCAGCTCTTCAAAAAATTGATCGATATTGAAAACAACGCCCGATCCCAGGAGGTTATCTAGTCTCGGATTCACGATTCCCGAAGGCAACAAATGCAGACTGTACGCTGTTCTATCTTTAGCGATTCTTTGGGCATTTCAAAGGCTGGAGCATCGAGCATGCACACATTTGCCGCCAGTCTTGACAGAATGCCCAGCATTATGCCCCCCATTTGCTCGTGCGCAATATCTTGGCTCTGAATCGGAGTTGGTTGCGAGGAGGTGGTCGGTCAACTATCGATTAAGCAACTGTTAGCCTCTTTTCACGTTTTACATCGGGTCCATGACTCTGACCTTGCCCTTGCCTTCATCACCATATTGTGCTCCGAGAACGAAATCCATTGCCGATAAGTATGCGCTGGCGATTCAAAGAGTGTGGACACATGTTGGGTTTTGGGAAAAGGTTGAGGTCTCCCGATTTCGATAAAACTTTCTAGTGCGCTACGTACTCGTGTTCCGCCGGATAAGCACCGGATCGGATCAACGTTGTTCCAGAGATAGATCTCAAGAATCTCTACTCTAGCACACACGCACAGTAACGGTCTGTGCATTCTGTCGACTCCTACTCCTCCATCCCATGAGATCCTCATTTCGTGTCACTGATTCCAATTTTCAGGGCCGGGACTTGTTCGACGTTGCATTGTCCACGGGCTTACATTCCTTCTCCAAGTATTCGCAAGAGTGCCTTCTTTCAACCAGTTATTCCTACACTTTCACTCCGACATCCACGCGATTGGTACCAGTATTTCCACTAAATAGAATTGGCTACAAGGCTACTACACACCTCTGGACTTTGATGCTTTAAGAAAAGTCATCTACCCTCACGTTGTCAAGACACGCTTTCAACCTCTGTTTTCTGTCCATCCACTTCCAGTACCCAAATGTGGCCGCGGTTAAAGGAGCGGCCAAGGCAAAGAAGATCCACAACTGGGAAGTTGCAATCGTGAACCCACTTGCCAAGTCCATTCCAAAGAATTGCATGCCGAACAGTGTCTGTGAGTGTCAGTCTTGTGGATTGCGCTATTCTTGGAAGAACTCACAGCGACGAAGGTAGCTGGAAGATATAGTAAAGTCACCACGGTAATCACCCGGATGGTGGCCGAATCCTTCACTGCGGCATTAGTGAGTGCAAGTGTGTTCTCGCTAATACTTTGCGCGATCTTTTGGTGCTTAAGATTCAATGTGTCAGAAAGCAGCTCTGCTGTGCCGCGAATCTTGTCGCGAAGATATTCTGCGTTCTGACTGTATGCTGCAGTCACGGCAGCATAATTTTGCAAGACCTCGTGAGTAGCGCAATGATTATAATCAAAACATGCTCCATCGGATCGAAAGGTATCATTGAAGTCCAGTAACATGTTAATGTCTCGGATTAAAGAATGAAAGATTGATGGCAGCAGCAATAGGCGACCCTCAATTCGCCTAAGTGCTGATAGCGTGGAGTGGCTGAATCGAAGCTTGTCGTCGATGTCAGCACCAATTACAATCCCTGACTGATAGTACGAAGTTAGCCTTGACATCGGATGTAAGACGTCAGAGTTGGATTACCATTCTTAGCTCCTCTTTCTCATGGAATGCCATGTACGTCCTCCAATTCGCAAAGTAAGTCGAAAGGACGATGAGACCTATGAGCGGTGGCTGTACTTGCGAATGTGAGAAACCTTCCGGAGCGTTGAGTAGGCCTTTGATTCGAACGTCTGCAGCGGTGTTCTGCCGTGGGTTCAGGAGGATCCAAAGCGATGTTGCTGTCAAAGAATCAAAGCTTTGGTACACACAGGTTTGACGAATTGACCATGGGTCTGCACCATCGCTTCGACCGTTGTGTTCAGGGTATTTCAGGACGATGGCCAATTCTGCAATGTCTCAGCTTTTGTCAAATGCAACTGAGAAGCTTGCAATACACGACGCAGCATACCTCTTAAATTCTGTGCACACACCTTCCACGAAGAACCACCAAAAGCTTGTTCAACATTGGAAGTCTTGTCTTGGAAACAGCGGACAGCGCTCAGAAATTCCGGCATGACCTTATGTCTGCTCATTATAGTCTTGAGCATGGATTGACGGATTCTGAGGCTGGCCCAGGAGTTCTCTTGAAAGATCGAGCTAACATAGAGGCTGCCTCAGCATCAATCATACATTATTCTCAAGTGGAGCGAATCACATGAATCTTGTCCGGCCGATTATCGGATTACTCGCGAGATATTTGTCCAGACTCTCAGTATCATTAAACGTAACAATATGACTCTTGTTTGGCTTTCTGCATGGGTCAATGACATCGACGAGATCTACTGCAGATCTTCCACCATCGGAGTGGAAGACTTTCAGGGATGAGAGTTGCGACCATGCGTCTTCTGCCTGACCAATGACGGAGTAAGTGCGATATACCCGGGAGGAACACGTATTGGAAGGCAAAGTCTTCTCTGCTTGCTGGTTCGTTTTCGCCATTCATCTCAAGCGCTATTTACAATTGTTGAGATGAAACGTGATGATTGAATATGTGGGCGTAAGACTGAGAGCGAGGTAGCCATAAAGAAGGGATCATCCAGCCTCGTCCTCGGGACCCCACCATGCCAAGAAAAGACGCTGACGGTCGCCCACCATTAGGTACATCGGCATGCACAGCCACCATGTCTTGAACCAGGCTCTGAATGCAAATTTTGGGACTCATATCGTTCTCCTACGTCCTGCACAAAGCACTTGAGCGCACATTCATAAGAATCAACGTCTCCATTGCGCTGATCAGGAGTCCTTCTTCAAAGATCTGCACAAGCGTCAGAAGTGAGAAAGCTGGATGAAAGTGAAGGGACGTGGTGACTCTTCTTCGCTCTGTCCTAATTAGCGCAAGTCTCTCTAGCTGTAGGGATGCCACTTACGGAGGTCAAAGACCGCGGAACCGTGTATGAGATGATGTCATTTATCATCTATCAGGCTGAGCTTAGTACAGCATAACGACAGCTAGGTCGCGAGCTTGTCTTGCGACTGACCTTGATCTTGAATTCAGATGCTCGGCTACTGGGGAAGATTTTCCGAAGCTTCTTCTCAAGAGCCTTCTCGCTCGTGTATCGCGTACTCACTTGGTATACCTGTGATGATGGCATGTTCCCTCGCTGTACCAGTATGTGGATAGATGGTAAGGCAGACTGCGACACTGAAACTTACAGAGGATTGATGTGGGGCTGATTTTGGGATGCATGTCATAGGGAGGCTGAGGTGAGCTTGCGTAATGTTTGCCTCTTGCCTGCTTTCGCCCGCTTTTGCCCGCTTTTGCCCGCTTTCCCTTGCATCTTACCTAGGCGAATTATCCTTCTGCCTATTGGCAAAAAAACCTTTTCTCTTTAAGTCCTGCGGTCTAAGCACATTCTTTGGCTCGACTATGGCATCAAGCTCGACCCGGTTGGACTTGCAGGTGCATGATGATTCTCACATATCCCCGTCTCCTAATTCCATTTCAACGCACCTGGCTGCTTCTGCTACGAACTCTTCAAACCAAGATATCGTATTGCAAGATATTCCATCGCATGATAAAGTGTCGCAACCTGTTGAATTCATCGAAGACGATCATGCGCCTTCCAATCGTACTGTCAGGTACGCTATTTGAAAACATTCTATGCGCGATACCGAATCGAGTAGCTAATTGAGTGCGTGCGTAATTAGGCGCGTGCTTTGGGGGAAGCATGTTTTCGTTGGTGCATCTTCGATCTCGGAGTTCGAAGGTATGCTGACCGTCACAAAGATGATTACCATTAGCGCTGTATTAAACGTTGGCTTTTACGTACGGAGTGGAACGGTTCTGCGAACAGCAGGTCCACTTGCCTTATTCTTGTCGTTTGCACTCCTTACATTGTTGGCATGGGGAGTAATGCAATGCATCACGGAGATGCTCTCCATCTGGCCAGTCCCTGGAGCTTTGGTGGAGTTCGTCCGAGTCTTTGTAGATGAGGATCTAGCTTTGACGGTCGGTGTTGCGTATTGGTCAGTCCACTTGAGGGCATGATGTTGCGATAATTCGTCACGGATTTCCATTGCAGAGGAATGACTGACAGCCCTAAGGTTCACATATTCCATAACATTTGCGGCCGTCATCACGGCTATTGCTGGAGATGTAGCTATTTGGCAAGTTCCCAAAGGGATCGTCGGAAGCATCCTGTTCTTTCTGGTTCCCGCCGTGATGATCGGTATCAACAGCTTGGGTGTCCTGGTAAATTTCAGAGGTTGAAAAGCTTCCTAAATTAAAATGTTGAACTGAAATTTCCGTTTAGCTTTACGGCTTCATCGAGCTTGTCGGTGGTGCTTCAAAACTCCTGCTAGTGGCTGCCGTTGTCCTCATATGCATGCCGTTAATTAATAATCAGGGAGGTGAGAGTGGCTTGACATAAAGTCTCAGAATCTTATCTCTTTGGCACTGACATGTCCATAGCATCTGGTGTCGCGGGGAAATTACATGATCAATGTAAAGGCAACATATAATAATAGAGTCTCCTCGAGCGCACGTATACTAATTCCTTATAAACGAATAGTTTGGAACAATGGAACTATCACCCAATATGATGGCGATGCTGCCAAGCACTGGTCTACAGCGTTCTTGCAAGTCTACTTTCTGTTCCTGCTGAAGATCAAGTTCGGCAGCTAATGGCTTGTAGTATCTCACTATCCGTGGCCGCGTTCGCCTTTCTTGGAGTTGAGATCCCAGCTGCGACAGCTTTAGAGGCCCGGATATCACCCAATACTGCAGGTAAGGGAGGACCTGTCGACCGATCTGTTAAGCACTCAGCAATCTGGATACCAATAATTGTCGGATTTATCTATATACTCGGAGCTCTATTGGTCAGTTTCGATCTTGATTGGAACGACCCACAACTGCCCCGTTTGAGTTGGCTCGCCGTTGCCAACGGTACTGCGGGTAGCACTTCGGGATCAGAAACTTCTGTCAACAAATCGAATTCTGCCTTCGTCATCGCTGCAGAAAATTCCACTATCTCCGGTCACCAGGGACTCGCCACTTTCATCAATGTGTGTATCATGATCACAGCAGTGACAGCTGCCAACACCACTTTGTATGTCGCGTCCCGCACATTATTTAGTCTTACCAAAGGGATCCAAGCAAACGCTAGCAGTCCATGGATCACGAGATTCTTGTCCTTCTTTGGACAGACCAATCATCGCAAGGTACCTATGCATGCTCTGGCAGCGTCATGTTGCTTCTGCTGGGTACCGTTCCTTTACCTTTCAAGTAACAAGGGCCCTGGGACTGAGATTGCAGCTGTAGGTGGACACATAAAGCCTAACATGTCCTGCCACCTAACGTTGGATTTCAACATCTAGTTGCTTGAGGTCCTGACTGATATGGGCGCTGTGAGCTGCATTTTGGTATGGGCAGTTGAATGTGTAGCTTTCTTGAGATTTCATAGCTGGTATGTCCATTCCATCTTCTTTTCGCCAATATAGTTATCTGACCGTTTTAAGCCTCAAACGACACCGTACCGAAATCGAGGACCAAAAATTAGCCTATCTTCGTCGATTCCATTTCGAAATTGATGACGACTATCCATACCGATCTCATGGCCAGCCATACACGGCTGCCGCAAGTCTGGCAGGCTGTCTCTTCATTTTGATTGTTGCTGATGGAGCAGCACTGTGGATACAGTTTCGATACCAACCATTTCTTTCAGCTTATCTATCGGTAAGATAATTACTATATCCAGTGAAAAGAATTGGATGCTTAGAATGGTATATAATTCTGACTCATGCGACCAGCCTCTGTTCTTCATAATGTTGTTTGTGGGAATCAAAGTATACAGAGGAAGCGCTTGGACCTGGGTCGACCTTAGCCAAGCTGACACTGTGATCGAAAGCATGAGGACACTTGATCGTTTGCGCTGGCGTAACACTGCTAATGAGGGGGGGTACAACTCATGGGGTTGGTTTGAGAGACGGATTAATGGAGCTGTGTGACTTTGATGGGGTTCTTTGAATGAAATCGGGCAAGTGCTAGCAATCGTAGAATGCTAGTGTTTCTAATGGAGCAGAGGACTGAGACTGTAATTAATAGCGTAAGAGACGTATACTTGAGATCTTGAAAAGCAATCAGCGGAATACCTCAGCCGGTGCCAGTGTTTTGAAGGGGGGTCCCACTCTGTTGGTTCAATTTGAGGTAATTGGTTCGCTTGATTCTGGGTCTGAGAGTGGCCCTGTACCGAGTCCCCTGTGCCCCACCTGATTTATAAGCGATGCAGGGGGGTTTTCCCAGGGGTAATGGCTACAAGTATGGGTCCATGGCCACTTCCATGGTTTTCTTTCGTGTGGTCTTCGGGGGTTTAGAGGAGTCTACATAGAAATTCTTAACACACCCGACCTGTCATAAACAGATATGGAAAGTATCCTCCAGTCAAAATTGCCTCAACCTCACAAATCGCCTCAGAACTCATGCGTTTCTGCTATATCGTGACCAACATCCTCTCACACCAGGAAGTCTTGCTCACAAGACATTCGACGGGTCAGAAAGGGTGAGGCTGTGCTTTGAGATCGAGCTGCTCTCTGCCGTCTTTGGGTGCTGTGGTGGGGCAAGATAAAGATCGCTGCCTAAATCCTACCATGCAATGAGGAACATCGTAAATCTCCGTTTCGTTCTGATACAGCTATGGCAATCGAAGAAGCAGAAACACTTCTTGAATGCCGACAGGGTCTCAAGGAAAGGCTCGACGGCTGCTTTGCTCGAAAAGATGACCCAAACCCACAGAAACGCTTTGCTCGCCGTGGTGTCACTCGTGAAATCTTTGAAGAAAAAAGACTTGAGCGCTTAATCTGGCTTCTATACCACAATAGCCCTGACACATCTCATCGCGAGTTTCCTGCCGACTACCTCAAGTCCATTGCGATAAAGATAAGAGGATCTGAAGCTTCTCCACATTGCAGCAATAATGCTCTCGCCATCTTATTATACTCCGAATGCAAAAGCAAAAGCATCATGGACTTTATTAACTGCCTCCTACTAACGGAAAGGCGCTCAAAACCAATTTTCGACTCTGATTTGCCGCTCACAAAAGTGGCAGCTTGTGAGGCTTTTGGAAACGACGACGGGCACAAATTCTGGGAACATCAACCCCTTTTTTGCCCTGTGATTTTAGAGGAACGGAACGAAGTTAGATATGTGGATCATAGACAGTCGTGTCCGCGTCCATTCCTTGAGGACCCTAAGGAAATTGGACGAGGCGCCTACGCGATCGTCTACAGAGTGAAGATTGAGAAAGGTCACTTGGTCAGTGATCAAGGTGTCAACGACGTGCGTCCATCCCATTCCAACGAACGCTAGATGCCTGACACAGAAGATAGCGGAAGGAATATGCCATGAAAGAGTTCATAGGTTATGATGCAGAGGCAAAGAAGTCATTCGATGCCGAAGGAAGCACTATCGCAAAGTTTATCCGATGTGCCAAAAAACACGATAACATCGCTATAACAAAAGCAAGTCTTGAATGGGGCAAAACATACAGTCTGTTTTTTGACCTTGCCAAGTGCAATTTATGGGAGTACTTCATGAATCCTACAGTCACGATGGAAAACTTGGAAGAGAAGCGAAGAGTCTTCAGTCGGACCGTTGGCCTAGCTGGTGCATTGGCCTACCTTCATGATGAACTATACCTGGCTTCAGAAAACGAACGACTGCAATGCTATCACCTCGATCTCAAGCCTCAGAATATCTTAGTCTTTGAGATGAACGGCGAGGAAGTTTGGAAGATCGCAGACTTCGGTATCTCTCAAATCAAACGTATCCCAGGCAACGCGTTTCATCATGAGTCTGAACAACATGTTTCGTTTCTTGACAAAGTGTTCCATTCGAAGACCCCTGATGACGATCCTAGCTCCGGCGTCGACAATTCTCGTTACGGAGGGACATATGCCGCTCCGGAGGCTAAAGAGAAGTCTGATAAGGTTACCAGGAGAAGTGATGTGTGGTCTCTTGCATGCGTCATCACACTAGTGCTGACCTACTTGCACAACCAAACCCGCGGCATCAAACAATTCCAGGAGTCTCGAGCGAGAGACAGGTCGCATGATTGGTTTTTCGATTCGAAAGCGCTTAAGACGGGATCCGAGACCAAGGAAATCTTGCACAAGTCTGTGGTGAACTGGCTTGATACATTAAACGGTGCGGCACTTGGTAGAGACAAATTCGAAGCACAGGCGACTATGAAGGCCACAGAATTGTTGAAGAGGCATATGTTTCTACGGGATCAAGAGAAACGCTTTTCGGCTAAGGAAGTGGAGAAAAAGTTAATGGATATACAGTCCTTTTTCACAGAGCTACCTGAGGGTCTACCTAAGGAGCCATTACAAATTGAACCAACGAAAGCAAGACTGCTTAAAAGACTGAAACGGCAGGTGCACCTTCTCAGGCTTACTGAGTCCAAAGGAAGCTGCAAAAATACAAACCCTCCGGAATCCTGGTCTTTCGACATTCCACGTCCCCCACACACCTTCGTAAGGTGCAAATTCAACGCTGATGGCGAGTATTTGTGTATTACAAGCAAGGATGAAATTGCAATCAAGCCAATCTCGGGTATCCAACAGGAATTTGCGGTCACGCGTTTCCCATCGTCAAAAGATAAAGGTTGGGCAGATTTTAGTATTGGTTTGAAGTACCTCTGCGCTGCTGTAGACTCGGAGTACTTCAAGGTATCTATAGCTCGCGATCAAACTATGCTCACATATGCTGATTCCTATCAGTGTTCATATCTACCTCTCTCTCCTAGCAGCTTATCAAGGCACGACAGGAATGCGAGCGTGAAATGCCGAATTCGAAAGGTGGTGATTTCGCCAAATGATGAGATCACGGCATTCGTTCTGGAAGACACTCGGCGAGGAAAGAAGACACTGAGAGTGGCTTTATACCACACCCAAGACCTTATTGACGTACCTAAGTCAAGGTAAGATTGCAGTATTCATCTTCAGAGAGTAGCTAGCTAAAGATCATAGCGACGACAACGTTGGAACTCGTGGGAACTCAAGCATTTCAGGATCTTCTACCACAGCAAGTACTCTTGAAGATATGCCTTGGAGGGACATCATGCGGAGTGCTCGAGACTCAGAGCTGCCAATGGGTGCTCAATTGGCCGATCTCAAATTCTCAAGCGACGGCAAGATACTGATGGGTACCACGGAGCCCTTCAGTCCGCAAGGAGGCCAGGGGATGCAATACGAAGTAATGACCTGGGACGTGGTCAAAGGGCAGAGATACTCTACGCTTGGGAGGCATACCACAGTACGTCCTCTGGAGTCTATCGAACGATGAGTTTTCTGACATTAGTTAGGGATTCGACGGTATGGAAAAGACGTGGGCGATTGACACCTTTGTTGTATTTGCCCACGAGCGCGCTTTTGCCGATATATCGAAGAACAGGATCAGGTGGGGAACCTACGACCCTCCTGAATACAAGATAAAGTCAAAGCCAGTAAGTGATGAGTTCCTCGACATCCTCGCCACCGACGAAGAGGATGAAGTCGTCGTCATCGGACGGACGACCGGGAAGCTGATGGCAGGCATCGACGCTTTCCGGGTCCCTACGAGTAAGATCAAAGGCCTTGAGAGCCTAGGCCACGGCTTTGCCATGGGCTCTAAACAATACAACCGGACTACCGATTCTTGTTGCCTCGTAGAGAGAGATGACAAATTGGTAATCCTGATGGCAACGATAAACACAAGCCAGCATAAGGGATGGTTGTACGAGAGAGTTCTGGAATGATTGTACGTACGAAGGATATCATGGCGCTATGAATGATTTAAATATTGATTTCGTCGTCTGGATGGAAAGGCGAGTTTGCAGCTGGTATTTGGGAAGGTGACATAGGTAGCATTCAGATTTAATTCTTGGCGAGTGAATGCTCGCTCCCAGAGCAGGAAAGGCTCCTGTTGTAGACTTCTGACCACTTCGTTCCCTGTGGGCTTGCTCTTCATGTACCTGTTTCCTGACTTGCTCAAAGCGGCGTGAGCTACATACTCTGTGGGAATCAATACACATACGCCTGATTTTGATTGATTGAACTCCGCCCCCCCGGGACCCACGACATCCGGGTACAGCTTCCGGGTACGAAGCCGGTCAGATCCATTTGGCTGTATTTCACCAAAAGACTTGGAGTACTTGAAGCTCATGTACTTTGCTACCTGCAGAGTGCGTTACCCGTGAACTGGATTCTCTTTTTCTTGATGATTACTGGCCAAATTAACAATGTTTTGATCGATTTCGGGTATGACACCTATCATACCCCGGAACGATACCCCAAACGCGGCCCGCATGTAGAGGGGCCAATGGCAAGAACCGGTCCGATTCCAGTAGGCCTTTCACGTTTCTAGTATGGTTTCTTGACAGCTAGAAGACAGTCCAAATGTGCACAAAGAATCGAACGATGGCCACCATCACAGTTACCATCACCATCACGAACCCGAGAAGTTTGTCGCTGGTATCATGTCTGTTGAAAGATATGCTATCTGGAACCGGCTTAGCCAAATCATCCGGTAGGATATTCCATATGTTTCCAGCCAGTCATCCTGAAGCCGCGGCCCTTATATCCTATCTTGGACTGTTCCCAGCTGTCAATGCAGAGACCTCGCCCCGACCCGCTTGACAGTTTACCGATCCTGTTATCTCCCTTCCCTCGCTTAAACTCTCGTCTAGCATTGGCCCTCGCCTCGCTTAAACCTCGGTCTAGTCATCGGCCCGTCCCCATCTCAACTCTCAAAACCGACCTCTCTCGCCCTTTCTTTGATGCGGCCTCGATCCTATCGATCTTGTCCTGGTCTAGATTCTTTCTGGTGTGCTTCGTGGGAGCTGAGCTTTCGAGGAAGCAGCTACAATCACGGTCTAAAGTCTTAGGTTCAGATTTCTGTCGATGTCTGGTGTAGCTGACACAGTGGATGAAGCCTGTCGCAAGGGAGACGAACTTACTCCCTTGATCTTGACGACGTCTTGAAAGCCCCTGTAGTGAGAGGGTCATGAGACTAGGACTGTGTCGACCATGGATTACAACTCGGAGACGTCCTCGAGACACGCACTTGCCTAATTCGTCTCTCGGTCAACACAAAAAGCAAGAAATGTTTTTTCTTATGTATGGCTGACTTGGTTATATGACCGGCTGGCATTTAGCGTGGTGCGATTGTCGCTGCGCTGTACGACAAGTGAGAGCTACTTAACCTTTGGCATGGCAGAAATCGAGTTAGAGCATCCTACACACAACAGCCAATCCGTGATGTATACGCGGCTGCCTTGGTGGATTGCTACCGTGAGCAGTGACATTGCCGTCCACTTGCGAGCTGTCCCTCTACGATCGCCGATACCGAACTTACCTTTGCCTTGGATTGCATATGATACAAGAATCACTAGCAAAAGTCCGTCATCGCTCCAAGGCTAAAAGGCGCATGTGGCTAACTGGTAGTCGTACCATACAGCAAAGAACGGCACACTCGGGAACAAAACTCAATTGAGGGCACGCCAAAATAACAGAATGTATGTTTTACCAATCTATACGACTTGATAGCGAGGGGAAAAAAACCTACGGCCTAAAATACTCTAAGGACAGTAAAGCTAGGTGGGTATTCAGGTCTACGATGGCCTAGATGGGTCTTTATGGAGTGTGAAAGGCTCCCTAACTCCTCTCAATACCAAAAAAAGCACGCACAAATCCCTTAATTATAAAACCTTTCTTGGAATGTATAAAGGATTGATTGATTGAATATATGAAGAATGGTGTGAAGGCTACTTTTACCCCTATTTGTCACCAAGCGGGGAAGCTATGACACAGGTGCTGCAGCATTTTCAACACACCCTCATAATGCAGCACCACAGCCACACCCCCATGCTGCAGCATGGGTCTTTTCCATAATCCCATGTGATAGGAGCACAACCCTGTCCCTATTTGCCACCAAGCGGGGTAGCTACGACACAGGTGCTTCATCATTTCCAACAACCTTGTCTTATAAGTCACTCTTTTTGGAATTTGATGCACCACCTCTCAACACCCAGCCACCTAGCCAACGGCCGTGATTTAGGGTCTTGGCATGGGTACATAAGGTAAGTAGCCTTCACACCATTCTTCATAGTCAACCCATCAATCTTTCATATTTTTCAACAACTGTACCTGACGAGCACTAGGGAAAGAATTTTCTGATCGAGATTTCCTGCCCCTCCAGCCTTTTTGAAGATCTACTCGACTTCAAGGTTCTGTCTCATTGTATATTACTTAGCGAGACACATTCGACTCCTTCCTTTTTGTTATTCATATCAAACAATATGGACTTCACGTCAAATGATATGGACCCTGCCAAGTATCATGGGTTTATGCCCCAAAATCTGCCGGGAATCTCGCCCGATGCAAGCTCCTGGACCGTGGTTGCTCTTGTTCTCGCGGGCGTCTTATGTTTCTCCATGCGACTCCGCCTACCTAAACATGACCCACAAGAGCCAGACGTGATACCGCAAGCAATCCCCTACATCGGTCACGTCCTGGGTATTATGAAACATGGCTTTGGCTATTATAAAGTCATCCAGTAGGCTTGTTGTCCCCACATAGCTTTGAGTCCTCAGCTGATCCGGTATCAGCAACAAGTTTCGTCTGCCTATCTATACGCTTAACTTCATGTCCAGTAAAATGTACGTCGTCACATCTCTCGAGACGGTGAAGATGGCGCAAAAGCAGAAAACACTATCCGTGACGCCATTTATCAATACTTGGTTACCTTCTCTCTACGGTCTGGATCGCAAGACAGTGGATACCATGAAATGGAACCAAAATTGCGAGCAAGGCAAAATTGGCTACATGAACGAAAATTATGCGATACATCATGATATGCTCTCGCCTAGCCATGAGACGCTGATCAATTCAACCGAGAAGGCGCTCAACGAGTTCGCCAATATCATCAATCACACTCAAGTCGTTTCGGTCGATCTACATATGTGGGTGAGGCACGTCTTCACACTATTCACCACAGTCTCAATGTGGGGGCCTCGGAATCCAATTGCTACTTGTCCAAGCATCGAGAAGGACTTTTGGTGAGGACCAAGTTAGCGTCTGCAGCAGTCTTGGATCTCGACTCACCGTGTATAGGATGATTGAAGAAAAGTTCCATCTATTGTTAGTCGATCTGTTCCCCAGGTGGACCAGTGCTGGGGGCTACCGTGCACGTGAGAGGGTCACTTCGGCTTTCCGCCATTACTACAAGGACGGTATTCCGGCGGAAGTCTCTGATCTAGTCCGTGATCGAGCTGCTATCGGTCGCAAATATGGCTTTACGACCGATGCCCTTGCCCGCATCGACATTGGAATGGCCCAGGCTTTTGTCGTCAATACAATCCCACTGAGCACCTGGATGCTCTTCTACATCTTTTCATCCCAACCTCTCCTCGACGAGATTCGCTCCGAAGTCCTCCCTCTCGTCCGCGACGGGACCATCGATCCGAGCAAGATCCGCAACTCGTGCCCCGCCCTGACCTCCACTTGGAATGAAGCTCTCCGCTTCAACAGCTTCCTTCCGCAAGGCCGCATAGTCGTCGAGGACACTATGCTGGACGATCGCTACCTCCTTACCAAGGGCGCCACGGTCCTCATTCCCCCCAGCATCATCCATGGGGATACCGATAGCTGGGGCCCCGACGCCGCCGTCTTCGATCCTCATCGCTTCATGCCCGATCGCAAGAAAGCGCCCTATGCGGCCTTTAGAGGGTTCGGAAGCGGCAACCTCATGTGCCCTGGCAGGCACTTTGCGGCGACGGTGGTCCTAGCTTTCGTGGCTACCATGGTTGTCGGATTCGATATCATCCCGGAGGACGGAAAGGCGTTGACGGTGCCGGAGCGGGACATGTTCAGTCCTAGTCTGGGCGTCTTGAAGCCGGTCGATGGCCGTGAGGTGCGGATACAGAAGCGCGAGGGGTGGGAAAAGGTCGTGTGGGCTTTTTCAAAGGATAAGGTGGATGCGAGCGAAGGAGAGAAGGCTGCGTAAATGTATCGGTGGCGGTTCCTGTGATGACGATTTTTTGAAGCAGCTTTATCACGACTAATCGTCGTTGACGAAAAGGGTTTTCAGGTAGCGATCTTGCCTAGTCAAATGCGTTGCTGTTTTAAAGTGTCAAGCTTGTTTTCAACACGATCTCTAACTCTGGTAAGAAAATTAATTGAGTCAAATATAAATGGCTAGAACCACGCGCATCGTGGTGACATGTTGCTATGCTTGACTTGCCCAATGAAGGCCTCGGAAGGGTTGATACCATGGGCATAGATCGTCTAAGACTACGAGACAATGGTGCGCTAGAATCATCAAAGCAGGATCTTCTCCAATTCCATAAGAGTCTACCTTTGTCACTCATCGAGGAAATTTTGAACATTGATGGACGGTGTGCTTGTCGTACCTTCTCAATGAATTGCACTCCAACAGATATGCCATCTGTGTCCATGAAATCATTCTCGTCGCCAAAAGTATTGTCAGTCTTGTCGAGACAAGTAAGACATGAGACTACAATGTCTGTGTACCTGTGCCCCATAGCACCCGGCAGCTTCATCCTGGCCAAGTTCACGAGCACATCTTTGATATCAAATGCGCGTTTCTTAGGCGCTTTCATCGTTAGCTTATCCGCAATTTTCAAAATTGCCGACGGCGATGCACGAGGCTCATAAACGACAAAATTGCTCCAGATGCCGATCTCAAGGAGACACACTCCGATGCTGTAGACGTCATGCTGCATCTTGTATTCTTCCTCTGGGTTTGTGCCCTGGCGCTTTGGATGGCGGTAAAGGTTCTTCTCCCAGCACGAGTCGCCGAGGAAATAGCTTTTGCCGCCTGCGGGACGGAAGGTCTCGAATCCGACCAAGAAAGGAGCACTGGAAGATGTTCTGCCGTCTTGAAACACCACTATGGTCTCCGGACGTATGTTCTTATGAACGAAACGGTAGGTATGCAGTGATAGTACTGATCGGGCGAGGAATCTGGCAAGCTCGATTCGATCATCGAGTGGATAGGTCTGGTGGCTGGCGATGAGCAGTTCCCGGAGACTGCGTGGCCGTTGTAGACGCTTTGGGACCGCGAAGGCGAATTCATACTCGGGCGGCCGTTCAGAGGCGGCCATCTTCTCGGATACGCCGACACAGGACAGAAGGCCTGAGCGCGGTTCGTCCAGATCAATGGACGCCAGGATCTTGGCAAGATTCCGCGTGTTCTCCTCCAGAATCTCTCGGTCTGCCAGCGGACTAGGCACGAAGCTATCGATAATCAAGTCTCGCCCACTACGAGGCTCGTATGAGTACTTCGAGGATGAGAAAGGTATCGAGTTCGTGCCTTCAATGTAGTCAAATCCTCCAGAATTTGATTTGATAATGTTCGGTCCTGGAGTTTGTGGAGTGCCACCACAAAGCGAATCTCTCTCTGTCCTCAGCGCTGACACTACGTCACTGTAAACAGGCAGCTCCTGTGTGGTCACTTGCTGATCTATCACAGCACTTGAAAGCCGCCTAAGCAAAAACCATGAAGGATCCACCATATCTTGCCACTTCCTGCAGTCGTTGATTGCGTCCATGAGACGTTTCTTGCCCAGCGCAAGATTCAGCTTTTGCACCGAACCCTTCTTCTTCATGACACCTTTGAGCGTGGGGTCGTCGTCTGATTTTCCAATGAAGCCATCAATCAGCACGGTTGCTTGTTGGATCTTGGAATTGAACTGGACGAGGACTGTGTGTAGATGGACTTGGTATCTGTCGGGTAAAGTGTCCCAAATCTCACGCAGGAACAAAATTTGATCCTCGGTCTTTAGCCAACTCTGCTTAAGCATCAAGATCATTTCGCTTATTTCACTGTCTGCATGTTTGACGATACGATATTTTTCCACCAGTACAGTACCATATCTATTTTTAAGAAGTCAATGGGGATACATTGTAAACACCCTCAACAAGATTGATATGATCTCATGTAGGACAACTCACTTTAGACATAGGTCTGCGGCAGCAAATAGGGCGAGCACGTTAGAAACACCGTCCATGCTAGTCATAAGAGGGTTTCTCGTTGAGAAACAGTAATATGCTTGCCTAGTGGCAGTGAAAACTTAAGAGGTACTGATCTTCCATCTTGTGCTCGGTATTCCTGGCCAGTAGTAGCCGAACTCATTTTCTGTCCAGGCTGGAAGCCACTCGCAGCCACGCGCGGGGTCCTTCGCATGCGAGCACAAGGCGTCGTGATAGCCTTGTATGTACTCAGCTGAGAGACGAGGCTGAGTGCGGGGCATGATCAACCTGCTCCATTGCGCTAAGGCATGTGGCGCGGTACTCCTTCGGCCATACATCGTTTTCAATTGTACACCAAAAGGACAGGTTCTCGAAATTACAGAAACACTAGTTTTTGTAGAAGTACCTTTGTAAAACTGACAATGTGGCTTCTTGATACATCAATCCAAACTTCAGCACATGCGTATACATATCCATGTCTGTATGTTTGAATATCATGATGCTAGGAGTGGAAACGTTCAGTGGTACTTTTCGCCATACAACGAATGTGGAAATCTAGAAGTCATCCATTTTGGACCCAAACCACTCAGATTTACGGTTGGAATCTCATCGATACTCATCGGCTTAGTGTTTAATTACACGTACTTGGGTTTGTGGATTACACGTGAAGTATTCTAAAATACTCTAACGAGGGACGAGCCGTACGATTAGCAATCGGGCAACATAAGGCTATCTAAGCCCGGTTGACGTCTCAAGCATCAATGCCTTGATCAACCCAACATGGTATAGCTCATAGTCGGGTGACATTTAGCGAGGTCGGGTGACATGCAACTTCGTTTGAAAGGCTATGCATATTAAGACGTCATGGCTAGCTGAAGGGGAAACGTGCGATGCTGTCCGTCCGTAGGCAGATTACCTAAAGCCGACTGAAGAATTTCATTATCAACAGAAGACTCAAGCCGAGTCATCATCGCCTTTTCATTAACTAACACGCAACTTCCATGGCAGATTCAGAGCTGGTAGAGTCTTTCCAACTAGATCTTTCACATCGCACCAAGCCGAACAATCGTTTTGAATTCTTGCGGAAGAAGGGTATAAAATGGGTGAGGGAAAAGGAACTTGGAAGAGGGAGCTTTGGCGTTGTGTGGCTAGAGAAGGGTGGAAATGGAGAGCAAAGAGCTTTGAAGGTGATAGAAAAGAAATACCTACCCGCCGATTTCGATTATAGAAGGGAAATATTAGCAATGGCAAAATTGTCTAAGGTATTGTCACCATATGTCTTTCAAATCTATGCTTACTGCGGTGAAGTTCCCGGACTTCTTCGTTGAAGTTCAGGGTTGGTATGAAACTCCGGACGACTTATGTATAGCAATGGAATACTTCCCCCACGGGACCTTGCAAGATTGCATCCAAGAGGTGAAGGAATTGGATGCGAAGAAGATTCTACGACAGATACTTCAAGGACTATGTCATATGCATGCAGCGGATTTTGTGCATCGCGACTTGAAGCCAGCGGTAAGTAGATGATGCGGTGAATTGTTTTCATGCGATGGACCCAGTGCTGATTCAGTCGCCTCTAATCAAGAACATCTTTGTCGCAGCCATGGGAAAAAGTTGGAAGGTGAAGATAGGCGACTTCGGACTAACAAAACTCATAGAAAATAGTACCAACGCTCGGACACGTGTTGGTACACTGCTGTACCAGGCGCCAGAAATTCTCGGCTGGATCGATGAAGATCTTGATGAGTATACTGCAACGGTGGATATCTGGTCGATAGGCTGCTTAGCTTATGCGCTTATGGCCCATAGGCCAATGACCGAGAAAGAGGTAAAGCAATACAGCAAAGGAATGAGAAGGTTGCCAGTCGACCCTTTGAAGTTGAACAATGTCAGTGTCCAAGCGACGGAGTTTCTACGGGCATTGCTGGTTCCTGTTCCCAATAATCGACTTACGGCTCATATGGCGCTTCAAAATCCCTGGCTACGGCAGAGGCATCCCTCGGGGCATCCAGATCTGTCCAATTTCACAACGACGGAAGACGTGAGAGCCCTTCAATGGCTCTATCTCGCTGGATTTGGCCGCCGCGGTATGAGTCTTAGCGGAGCAGAGGCTTTGTATTGGGCTGTCTCGAATGGCCACGATTTTGTTGTTGATTTCTTAATTCGCAATAACGTTGATGTCAACGCTGTAGACTCAGTGGAATTGAAAAGGACAGCCTTGCATCTTGCCGCAAAAGCTGGGGATTGCAATTCAATACGATACTTGCTTCAAATGAAGGCAAGCGAGTCGGCCAAAAACCGCCAAGGATGGAGAGCAATCCACTTCGCGGCAGCCCATGGACACGAGAATGCTGTACTCCTGCTTCTCCAGTCGGGAACCCGTGTGGATGAAAATCTGAATTTAGACGTTTCGACTTCTGTTACTAGAGAGACTGCTCTTCATCTCGCCGCCTCATCTGGACATGTTGGTGTAACGCGACTGCTGCTTCTGCAAGGTGCGAAATGCGACGTGCCATGTTCCAAGAAAAGAACCCCTTTACACGGCGCCAGCGTAAGTGGCCAAATCCAGGTAGGGTCATGGTTGCTGCAAGCTGGAGCCAAGGTCGATGCTCGCTGTTCATTAGGGATGTCTCCATTACGATACGCGGTGAATCGAGGACAGGAAGGAATGGCACGGTTCCTGATCGAGCATGGTGCAGATATCCATCTGAAGGACATCGAGGGGGTCTCCCCACTGTCTCGAGCTGATGACATGGGTGACCGAGCTATGAAAGGTATACTTCGTGTCGGTGGAGCCTGGCAAGTACAGCAAAGCAAAGAAAAGTTGGGCAGCAAAGCTATTTCAAGCGGTAATAGTCCATCAGCGAGATCGCGCATAAAAGGTTCCGACTTATGGAAGGTCCTGAAGCCAAAATTTGTCGGACCAAACCCGGATACAACACCTGCTCGTGGCAATGATGCTGGTATCCTGGGCCACTCGGAACCAAATCCAGAAGAGGACAGCGAGGTTTATGAGTTCTATATCGACAATGTGCCGTCTGCGATAGGTGGAGACTCACATCAGCAAGTCCCGAGTCAAATCATACCTCATCTAAGGTCTACATTGCAGTCGCAAAGAGAGTACACGTTGAAATTTTGGAGGAAGCATGTTCGAATTTTGATTAATCATATTCCTTCGAATTATCTCAGAACGCGTCACAAGGTTCGCGATAAACCAGTGAGAGAATTGACTCAAATGCCCACGTCCGAATGGCTTCGTTTGCAGCACTCGTCAGTGCTGCCAGAGCAGTCCCACGGAGACCAAGTATTCGATATAAAGGGGTCTTGGTGGCCACGTCCAACCATCAGATTTGCTGGTGCCCGTCTGCCTGGCGGAGAGACAAGGATGGACACGCAGCAGCTAGTGGATGATCTCCGTCTTCGGCAGGCTAGAGCACTGGCCGACAAGAGCTTCCCAAGAGAGGGGAAAGGGAAGCTGAAAGGCGAGAGGGGCTCTGAGCAAAATCAGACTACTGTGCAGCAAACATGGGATATGTTGACTCAATTCCAAAGAGAGACTAGCATGGCTGTAGGCGACTTTGGATGATCTCTAGGGGTGAATTCGAGAAACAGAGGATGGAAGTTGGAAGTAAGATTCGAGGACACTCTTTGATGACATCTTTGTTGGGCTATAGGTTGGTCCATTGGTTCAAACAAGTTCTGTGACAGTGACGGAGTCTCTTCACAACAAAAACTCCGTTGTCCCAAACGCCAAGTCCAGGAGATCACATCTTGTACAACGTGGGACGTCAGGAGGATAAGAACAGTGACTTATCGGGTCTGATTGCATCTTGGGTAGAGTCTGAACGCAACGAAAGAAACTCAGTGTCAAACAGGTAGGCTTGGCATGAGCGGTATAGGTTAGATCGTCCGCTTGAGGCTTGAACCGTGTCCTGGACTAATTAATCCAGTGAACAACGAGCCAGTCACGACACAATCACTCCCTATGCTTGCTATGGACCAGTAAGGTACTCTACATCGCTGAGCATAATTTGGTTGAATGTTGTAAGATGGAATTTTCCACGTGACGCAGCTCCGCTATCGATTGTACGGTACCCATGGTCGGACCTATTATCAAACCATTTTCCCTTTGCATTGATCTGTGGGCTCTGATTTGTGAAGCATCGACGCTATCGTTATGAATCCTTCCTCCAACACATCAGCTGCTTGTTCTACATATCAGCTCCATGCCGGCCACGCTAAAATGCTGGTGGCGCTGTAGTGGGCGCACCACGATCCATCGTTGCAGGGAAGCTGCTCCTACGCCAAGTACATACGCGATGTTCCGTTTGTCGCAATCCACCACCATACCAAATAGTTCGTCTTGAAGCATAGACTGCGTGTTATCATCTACATCTCGAATTGCCGGCGGAGCGGAACTACGGTCTTTTGACATCTTGCCGCTTGACAGGCATTTTATCGACCCTACCCATCACGATCATATGGGAAGTCTGCCCGCCAGGATTGGTAGCCCGTAGATAGTATACACACTAAGGTATAGTAGACTGGCCGGGGACGCTAGGTTCACTCAGCCAGTCAGACTCAGTGCGTGCAGTCCCCCACACTAGATGCTTGCACTAGAGTACGCGCTAAGGATTCCTTAATGCAGCTATGTTGTAAAGTCCTCGGCTAAACTTCTATGGCCGCCGGTCCTGCGGCTAATGTTTACACCAAACACATGGCGGTCTGCAGCTGCAAGCGTCTCCCCACAAATTGCGATACTCGATTCCTCCTGCAGGCCATGATGAGATGGACATCTGCATTTGCCCTAATCACGGCCGAAGCATATGTTCAGATATCAACAGCGAATACCAGACAAGGCTTATCTCCGGGGCAACCCCTGGACTTGCAGTAAGTTACGATCTATAAATCAGATTTATAAGTATTGTGGAAGTACAAAAAGAAACATGAAGACAGTTGGATTTGAATAACTTTATTAATCTTTTATCTTTTCTTGTGCGTGGACTAGCCTGCTTCCATGTTCTCGCTTTGACTAATGCCCTATCGGAAATGAGAGGTACCAAGGATGTACCATTAGGAGGTAGATCGATGACTTGACTATGAAGGATGGTACGTGTTGGCTATCTACTGTGGGCCAAGATCAGGCTAACGGATTGCAGTTAGATAGCCCCAGTCCAGGAATTTACTTGCATGGATCGCTGTCTGCCGACTCAACATCGTCGACTTTCCTTATAGGTTTCGCTCGCCCACCTCAATCGTTGCCATTTCCTTCGTCTCATTATACCTTCAGACTCAATATGGACGTGAAAGACAACAAGGTCGAGACATACGCGGTCGAAAATGGCGTCGACCAGCATCCAATGGATGAGCTCGACCCTACAGGCGTGCTCGTCAAGCCAAAATGGAGGGGAACTTCTCATGACAAAACCGAGATGGAAACCCTGGGACGAAAGCAAGTGTTGCGGGTAAGAAGACAATCGCGCCCCAGGCTTCGCATAGTGCCCAAATCGATGCTAAAATTTCCTTGTAGAGGAATTTTCAATTCCTATCCATGCTCGGATTTGGAAGCACACTCATCTGTACTTGGGAGATTTTGCTGGCGTGATTTATGCAATTCTGGATTTTGGTCTTGCGCTGTGTCTAATTTGTGGATCAGAGACATCCTCTTCATCAGCATCAACGGTGGTACAGGAGACTTGTTTTGGGGCTACATTGTGGTCTTCTTGGGTGTCGCTTTGACTTATGCTAGTTTGGCGGAAATGGCTTCCATGTAAATCCATGGTTCATCCACACGTACCTCCTGTCAGCTGACCACTTTCAGGGCACCTTCTGCTGGGGGTCAATATCATTGGGTGTCAGAATTCGCTCCGCCACAACATCAAAAGTTCCTGAGCTATCTAGTTGGTATAGGGTCGCCTACGTGCGGGTTCATAACGGATGCTGATCATCGTTTTAGGATGGATCTGCATGTTAGGATGGCAGGCCGGTCTTTTATCTGTTGGCTTCATCGTCGGCACAATAATTCAGGGTCTGATTGTCCTGAACAATCCTTCCTATGTCTTCGAACGATGGCATGGGACACTGCTGGTTTGGGCAGTCACCGGTTTCTGCGTCATCTTCAATACACTATTAGCCAAAAGACTTCCGACGATAGAGGGTGTGGTTCTTGCCATACATATGATGGGGCTTTTTGCCGTGATCATTCCTCTGTGGATTCTGTCGCCAAGAGCAACGGCCAATGAGGCTCTTATGACGTTCTCGAATGCAGGGGGATGGTCTACGAAAGGCCTCTCCGCTATGATCGGCCTCCTCACGCCCATGGGTTCCTTGTGCGGATTTGATTGTGCGGTCCATATGTGTTCGTATCACCCCTTAGCCTGGCTGGCAAGACCGCTGATCTTGAGTCCAGCGGAGGAAGTGGATGATGCCAGCCGAACACTCCCCAGATCAATCATGTGGTCTGTTTGGCTCAACGGCGCTATGGGCTTCATCATGGCTATCACGATGTGTTATTGTCTCGGAGACCTTTCACAGGTCGTTGATTCGCCGACCGGGTACCCTTTCATCCAAGTTTTCTACAACGCTACCAAAAGTTACGCTGCAACTAACATCATGGTGACCATTATGATTATTACTTTGACCGCTTGCTGTATCAGCGAGGTCGCGACCGCCTCGAGACAGCTCTGGTCCTTTGCACGTGATAAGGGGGTCCCATTCTCAAATTGGCTCGCCTATGTCGGTCTTTTACTTCATTTTCCATGTCTTCAGCTAACCTTTGCATCAGGTGTCTTCTTCGATGCACATACCTCTTCGTGCAGTCCTCGTATCCCTCAGTATCACCTGCATTGTATCGCTGATTAACATCGGATCTACTACTGCGTTGAACGCTATTGTCTCCCTTGGCGTCGTGGCCCTCTTGACTTGCTACTACATCGCCATTGGCTGCGTCGCCTACAGGCGTGTGTGGGGAGCGCCATTGCCACCACGGAGATGGTCTCTTGGGAAATACGGTCTGGCGATCAATATCGCCTCGCTGCTCTTCTTGACACCCATCTGGTTCTTCGCGTTCTGGCCAGCGGCAACTCCTGTTGAACCCACTAGTATGAACTGGGCGGTGCTCATGTATGGTGCGGTGATTCTTTGGGCATTGGTGTACTATGCGGTTTGGGGAAGAAATTCCTATGTTGGTCCAGTCACGATTGTGAAGCGGGACTTGTAGGGAGCAAACCCCAAAGCGTCCTGTAGACATATCATATATTCATGCTGTGGCCTTGAAGGCCAAACTCGGATCCCCTGAAGATTTTGGAGGGCTTCGCCAAGCCTTCTCAGTCCTGAAATACTGTAGGATTTGCTGGCCATTCCATAGCGGAATTGGCCTAGACTATATAATGCTACGTCACATATATCTAAGTATAGAAAGCTCGAAACGAGCCTAAGTTAGTATTAATTTAATATTAATTTAAGTCTACTATTAAGCTAAATCTATATATAATAATTTAATTAAAATATTATATTCTTCTCTATTTAGAATCTTTATTTATAAAGATTAAATATATAATATATTTATTTTAAGTTAAAATTAATATAAAATAATACTTTTAATAAGAATAATCTTCTTATATAGATTATAAAAAGTTATATAATATATTATAAATATCTTATTATAAAGTTATTATAATATTAATATAAATTTAAATTAAAATATAAAGTTATTATAAATAAATTAAATATAAAGTTTTTATAATAAAGTAAATTTTAATTATAATATAAAATACTTTTTTTAATACTTTTATTTTATAATCTTTATAT
>JAEUBB010000359.1:2358-13599 GCA_018257885.1 Parmelia sp. 050094
GTCAGAAACTTGCTCTGGCGTGATTCCATCTGTAGCAGGCGTGATAGTCCGTATGTCCAAAATCACAGGATATTCAACATCCTGTGGCTGATGCAGGGTAAGACCATAAGTGAAAACAGAACAAAAAACGAAAGCGACAGTCATAATTTCAAGTGCCGTAATTTGGTAGTGTTGAATGGCCCGGAAGAGTGTCTGAACCACAAACCAAATGATTTGAAGTATCGCGATGAGCTTGACTACCAGATCGCTTTTTCCACGGGCTTGCAACTCCTCTTCTGATATAGAAGGACTACCAATTCTTTTGTCTTCAATCAATGTGTATAATTGTGATATGCTGCATTTGGATATATCACCTTCCTTACGGGTCTGGAAGCCATTTGCATAAGCGAACATCATATGTGTCAATGTCCATTCTTTGCTTCCTCGTCCAGCCAATTTCCGCAACAGATCTCGAGATTTGAAGTATCCGTCAGCGGCGTCGTAAAGAATATATTCAGGCGCCGCTGCAGCCACGAGCATCCACCCGAGTTTTCGAAAGAGCAGATACCATTTGCCTTGGCGATCTGGAACGTCTAAATGTAGAGCAGACCAGGTGCAGATGAAGATAGTAGCAAGGCAACTCCATAGAATAGACCAGGTCCCACGGCCTTGCGGCTCAGGCATCCAGCCGTGAGTAAGGGTCTCGTTTCTCGCCTGGACCGTTGAAACCCAAATTGCAATGGCGATCGAGGGAATGAGCAAAGACATAATCCCGTTTGTCTATCTATCAGTATGGCTGGACCAAAGATAATCTGAGCAAGTCCGCCAGGGTTCGTAGGCAGGCAATCTTCCTAGGTAGGTAGATGAAAGAGAGTCGCTAAGCGGCTGATTGCTTCCAGGTGCCAACCATGGGAGAATGGATTTTGCTAATTTGCAGTGAGCTAAGGAAGTCGACTTTCAAGTATATGCTGCAGTGTCGTTGAGTTTGATACAGATTGACGACGGTGGGCGGGAGTGACAATAGCTCAGCTTTTTGAGAAAAGCTTGCTGACCATCAGCCTTCAGCCTGACACTGCCCACCGCCTTGCCGCCGAGGCATGCCGCAGTGTGGCGCACTACTGAACCAATCATACGTCCTAGCTGTACCAATATGCACCCAGTCTGCACGGTTCGAGTTCTTCAGGTATGCCTGGTGACGCATCTCGATCCTTCTGCTATTCTCATTGGCCAAATCTTGGACCACTGGCGCTTAACCATACATCTCGCATTCGCAACAGTCTCCTTGTCTGACCGCCAAGGCCCAAACCACCAATAACCATACAAGCACAAGCTACTCAGCTCTTCTATTCTTTCGCGTAGTTGTCATCAAGCAGATTGTGCCCATCCCGACACCCACAGAGTGCAAAAAGCCCATTGACCATGACAGCTGTTCGACTCCAACGCCCTTCTCCGCCATTAACAAATCCGACAACGGATCGAAGCCCGACAAGCACAACGTCTGCGAGTTCAGTGTCTACACAGTGACAATGCCGATGAGTGACGACGCGTCTCTGTCAGTTTATGGGTTGTACAACATACGTCACTCCCGAAGCTCCCGGCTGCCGCGAAGCGCAGGACTAGATCAGATGACACTCCGATGGTACTGCATCTTCGCCCCACCTTGAAAACACTGCAGCAGCATCCCTCTCGTCAGAGAAAAAGACTTGATGTTGAAAGCGACTGTACTCTAGCCAGCAATTTCCATGCAGACGTCATTCCGCGACAGGATGTGTGCGCCCAAAGCTGCAGAAAATAACGAGAGCACAATCCAACAGCCTGGCTCTCCTCAACTCTTCATTCTTCCTCTAAATACAGCCTCCAGCTATTTATCTACGTTTCCCCCATCATGCATCGACCATGGCCACTCGTGATCGCTCTTTTCCCAGCCTCCCACCATCCACCAATATATTCTCAGCCCCTGACATAACAGCTTTGCATTTGCAGAGAACAACCCACAAACTACCATATTTTCTTCCCAAGCATACTGCCCATGAAATCCACACGGCGCTGGCCATCCGTCCGCACCTCTGCGCTCTTTCAAGAATCCACCAGCAGTCCACAAGTGGCAAGCTCGCACAACCAACAGCCCTGTAACGATAAATTGGACCTCACAGATCTACATTTTCATACTTGAATTAGACAGAATAGGCTTTGAACTTCACCTTCTAAGCCGGCTATCCTACTTCCCAAGGCTTTACTCTTCCCTCTCGCCTTGTACCCCTTATAGCGTCTGCGAACGCCTCGATACGACTCCTCCGACACTTCAGCCGAAGCTCCATCAATTCAAGCGTACCGCATGCCTCGTGCAAATCTCCGAGCATGACTCAAGCACGTACGCAGCACTGGAACTCGCTCACTACCCTAATCCATTGTCCCCCAATTTTTCGCACAGAATACGTCCTATATAAAACTCCACGTCATGACCTGACTCGGCGACACATTACCTCCCTGCGCCACACGCAGTAACCCCCTTCATCATCTCGATATCAAGCGAAAAAATTCCCCCCTCACCGACTCAAGCATATCCCTTCTTGACCAACTCCTCCTCCGTCCAATCCCACAGCCTCTTCCCAAGCTTCTCATCCTCCGGAAACCCCCGCCCCGCATGCACGCTCCCAACCGGAAAATAAAGCCGACCCGACACGACCCCCCTCCCCGTCGCGCATCACAGCTGATTCCTCGCCCCTTCCGCCAGCGACTTCCCAATCAGCACCAGCACCAGCCCAAACGCGCGGCCCTTCAAGCCGTTGCCGCTCCGATACGCATTACTCAGCTCCGTGTCGATGATGCCCGGGTGGCAGGAAACAGACGTGATGCCGGGATGCCTGCACGCGAGCTCGGACGCGAAGAGGATGTTGGCGGCCTTGGACTGGCCGTAGCGCTCAAAGGTGGTGTGATCCGCCATGCTGGTCGTGGCCGCCGCGAAGTCGATGCCGCATTTGGGCGCGTTGCTGTGGCCGGCCGAACTCAGCGACACGATCCGCACGTCCGAGCCGGGCTGCCGGGATGTCTGTTGGAGGATGGGAAGGAGGCGTTTCGTGAGGAAGGCGTGGCCGACGTGGTTGGTGCCGAATTGCACCTCGTATCCATCGGCGGTGAGGCCCTCTGGCTGCGCCGTGATCCCCGCATTGTTGATCAAGAGGTCGAGCCGGTCGGACGAGGCAAGGAAGGTGTCCGAGGCTTCTTTGACGGATTTAAGGCTGGCGAGGTTGAGCGGGAGAAAGGTGATGTTGGCGTTGGGGACAGCGGCTTTGATGTCACGGATTGCGGCTTCCGCCCTGGAAGGATTGCGCGCTGCTAAATAGAGGCGGGAAGGGTTGTGCTTTGCAAGTTGGAGGACTGTTTCCTTGCCCAGGCCCGCGTTCCCTCCTGTTATCAAGGCTACTTTGCCGGACAGGTCTGGGATGTCGCGCGAGGGGTCACAGGAGATGCCTTCGAAGAAGCCGAGCTGACGGTCCATGATGATGGAAACAGCAAAGCATCGATAGGTGGCTATGATCAAAAGAAGACGGAAACAATCCAAAAAGAAAAACCTTCTCATCCATGACCGTCACCTCTGCCATGCTTCCCACCTTCGTTTGCACTAAAGCCACCCACCCAGAACATCTTGACAAAAGTGATCAGTAATCCAGAGCAGCAACCAGCGTCCCTTACACCTCGCTCTAGACAGCTTCTGGCTTCGGCTCAGGACTACCGTCCGCTATCATCCTCTAGAGGGAGTCTCTTCCTTCATAAACCTAGAGGCGGCAAATAATCCAGCTGCGTATAAAACACAACGACACCTAGGCCGGATCCATCTTACCGTTATTCCATTGGTAGATGGGGCGATTGAGCATAGGTGTGTCCGATTGAAGGTGTAAAATCTCCTCTTCTACCTTGGTCCCTATATCGGCGAGTTCCTCCCTTGTCTCGCAATCTCGCAACGCAAGCTTTGCGACGAGAATAGCGCGAAGTGTGAGAATGTGATTGTAGAAGAGCAGGCGCGGCTCCAAGACTGCGTATAACCAGTCTTCTGGTCTCTTGCGCTATCCTTCTCGAATCTTCTCCATTGACCATGAAACCGTTCCTCTTCTCGGAGGTCCTCGGCAGTTCTCGCCCGAACAGTTGATGAGCCGAACTCAGAGTCGATATTGCAACAGCGAGGAAGTGATAGGACAGAGGAGGTTTTGCATGGAAGACAAGAGGTAAAGGACGTTTCAGTAACAGACAGAACTCAAGAGAACAAAGTAGATACCAAATACTCAGGATGCGAAAGTAGTAACAGTGGATAAAGAAGAAGCATCATATCCAGTATCCCAATTGCAGAGAACGCTCCCAACGAGATGCACACCTAGCAACAGGGTTGCCTCGCCGTTTGCCCATGAGTCGAGTATTGCAGCCCGATCAATAATGCGTCCAATGCATAGAGCCACTACTTAAATGGATACTGGGAGTTTCACAAAGGACCTTCTGTTAATGGACCGATGAAATCGAATTGCCGTATCTTTTTGCTTTGCTTACGCATGAATTTTCAAAGCACGAGCTTAGCATCCCATGTAGCAACACCTCTGAAGGCTGTCAACAAATCATCAAACTCGTAATCTATGGTATTCAGCTATCTCGGTTTCTTCTCGCAGACCGATTGACGCTTGAGTCGTTATCCACTAACTCCCGAGTCAACATGATCAATCCTGGTGACTATTCAAAGCGGTGTTCTTCCAACAGCAAGTCTCACATCACGGATGATCAAAGCCGCTTCTACAGGCTAGGCTATTTAGGAAAACCCATGCCGATCAATATCGCCGGTTCCGAGATGCTGTGGTGCGCATAACTCAAGATACCAATGGCGCCCGGCTCCATCATCATAGTGAAAGGAAACTCCATCGGATACTTCAGCCATCTTTTGGTGAAAGCGCGTAGAATATGGCCATGAGCGACCTGAGGAGGTTCAGCATGCGTGAAGGATCAAGGCGAAGGAAAGGAACATGTTGTTTCGTACCAGCAAGACGTCCGCAGCACCGCCACCCTGTATGTGTGGTTCCTGTAGCTCGTAGATCTTGTGTATAAGACGATCAAGACGCTGCGTGACCTGTTCCGCTGATCTAGGCCATGTCGGCTGAGCCGTTGTAGAGGTCACCCGATGTTGAGACTCACTCTCCACCTTCACATCCATCTCCCCAAATGTCCCAAGGCTTCTCTTTATCCAGACCCTTCGCCTTCCTGCGTGCACGGATCTCTTTTGTGAGCAGTCCCTCGTAGTCGCCATAGTCCCACTCCGCAATGTCCTCCGTCGTCGTCAACTTTCCCTCTTTCAAGAGTGCATCTTTCTGAGCATCGCCGAGCAGCAGGTCAAGAGTTTTCTGCGCGCGTTGGCGAGGACTGACAAAAACATGAGTGAACTTGGACGGGTCTATGAGCTTGCCTGAGCCCACAAGCACCTCGCCGGTGCCTTGAACCTGCTGAACGCCGCTTGATGTAAGCGGGATGTCCGATTTGCCTGTGTACCGCCCGTTGATCGTCCACTCGGTCTCACCTACATCGTAGGCATCAGTTTGTAAAGGATCCGAGTGAGAGGAGGAAATGGCTACCGTGGCGAGCAATGTATACCCTCGGCGTTCCTGCGTTCAAGTCGGACATGTTTTATAAGGCACGAGGCAAGATAATTGCGGAAGGGAAAGCCGCAAAAAGTCCAAGACAAGATCTGGCGGTCGCCGCAGACCCTTGGGCAGCTACTAGAGCCTCCGAGTGGCCAGCGCGAGTTCCTGTTGCGAAGTCTTTTGTAATTCTTCCTTACGAAAGCACCTGCTTTGGAACGGGCTGTGATTGTATCAACTTGGGGAAATTGACAAGCAGAGCATACGTTTTATCGCAGGCTATTGCCTATCAGAGAGTTTGTCGGCGTTTATATGAGAGGGACGTGATACTTCTTGTCAAGCAGACAGACAGCGTGAGATTATGAAGGTAAGATTGCCGAGCGAAGAAGGTAAGACTAGTCCGAATGGAGCTAGATTAGATAATTGAATACCGTGATACCATACCATACCATGTTTCAGACCAGCAATACACGATATGACTGAACGCTGTAGTGCGAAGAAAATGCTCATTTCTGTCCTTCGGCGCATATGCGGGCCCAGTTGCCATACTGGTATGCTTCAATCTGACTGTTTGGACCAGCTGCTATGTTTGGACTTGCTGCGGCTCAGGATATTGAATTCTAGAGAAGCAAGGCCTCGTCAAATTNTTATCATAATCGTATTTGCAAACTACAGAAGCCTCTGACCTTCTCTTTTATCCTAAAGACCGCAAGACTGCTGTTCTTATTCATGCCAATTGCTTCTATCTATCTTCGATCTAGATCTGATTATTATCGGGTCGATCGCAAGCATGTTATCGACTTCTAGGTGGTCCGAATGTCGTGGCGGACATGCACCCTGTTCAACGGAAGAATGTGCTCGGCTGAGCCCCGTGGAAACTCATAATACTCATCCTCATGATCCTTCTTGAAAGCAGGGTTGACCGTCTGAGCTTGTGATACCGGTGATGGAACGCCGTCCAGAGTGACATCATTCGCAGTATGCTTGGAGAATCTATCAAATAAAGAGGTCCCCGTGAACCTAGTACCAAATCGCAGTGTCAGTTTAGGAGCGAATCTTTTCACAGCCTTGGGTGATTCGTCGCTGATACGTTGATGCGATGGACGGTTCGAGTTGGTGAAGAGAACACGGAAGGATGCAATACATGCAACGAGGATGGCTGTGGTGAAGACGAGAATGTCAGTCGATATATTTAGGAGATGTCAGAGACTCAAAATGCCCAGCCGTACCGCCAGGTTCGACCGCGGTACTTACAGACAGTCTGCTCGATAGAACTCCACATATACAACCACGTCTGGTCCGGTTGTTGGCTGAAAGAGCTGACCACAACCACACGAATTATTGCAAAGACCATGATAATGACAGTGATAGAGAAGACGCCGGCTAGCGCAAGCTTTTTCCCGAGACTGATCTGGACGTTCCAGAGCAATTTGACTGGGACGAGAATTACTGGGATATAGGTTAGCTGAATGCTAATCCGTGTTCGGACCTAACGTTAACGAACTCAATGCGTCTGTAAGCACATCCATGATCATGTTCCACCGCAGCGTGTTCCTCTGAAAGGCTACAGACCCTGGTGATGGGCAACCAGCTGGCTTGAGTCAGCAAAGTGAACTCTGTGACGGCTGTAGCGTCCCTACTCTGAATATACTCAACTGAGCCCAGCAGGCAACGATACTCGATAGTGCCCAAGCAAGCAAGCCACGTCACAACCAGGACAACCAGGATCGTCCACCACAAAATCTTTTGGTTCCTGACATTGTGTCCCAGGCGTTTGAAGAACAGCATAAAGGAAAGCTTGATGGCCCAAAGACCGGAATAGAAGAAAGCGATTACAGCAACAGATCTCCGTAAATAGGCTTGAGCCCGTTCGGGCAGATCTACCGGAGGCGGGTACAGCTGCCCAGAATCAACCGCAATAATCTCATATAGGTCGTCCTTGCTCATCTGCCATATCAGAGTGTTGGTCATGAGGAACAAACACGCAATGAACACCATGGCATCGTCTGCCCAAAGCCGGCGGAAGAATTTGATCCTGGCAGCGACTCGAGTACCGAAAAACACCCATGCGAGAGCAACGCCCCCCCATGCAACACCCTGAAAGTCGTCAATAAGAGCGAACAAGGATTGTATCATTACCGAGACGGTGCAGCCTACAATGAAGGTCGCCTCATGTATTCTCGCCGCAGGAGTGGGTACCGGGTGAAAGTTTGAGCTCATAGTGAAGAGGACGGTCAATTTCTCGATTGAAACTAGACTTCAACTTGCAGCAGTAGAACATGAGATCTTGTGTTGGAGAAACCGAGATCGAGGAGACTTTTTGTATACCCGCTCGATCCTAGCTCGAGCACACTGGCACGAATAGGCTAGATGGGCATTTGGGGCTGAGTAGGACACGGGCACACAAGCTCGCTGCTCTTGAATGGCGCTACGATGCTAGGTGTGCATGACAAATCCACCCATTCTAAATGTGGAACAGGACTGAGCAGACATTCGACTTCAAAATCATCAAGTAAATGATTAGTCGAAATTCGATCGGTCAGTTAGTCGGAGAAAATCACCCAAAAATCGTTCACACAACCATGGGAAGCGCCACAGTGCCACAGCATAGTTCCCAGCCTCGAAAGCGCATTACAATACTCACGCAACGACAGCTCCAGCTAATTGAATCCAGTCCCAAGAAGCGAGTATAAAGTCCTTCGAGATGTAATGGGTGGTAAGCAAGTATCCGAAGTGTCCGTACCAAAAGTTCCTTTTACAACTTTTGTCGTAGGATGGGCGCCGCAGGATCGCGACCAAGCAAGCCAAGGAATCCGCACGCCTCGATTCAACAGAGGCGCAGTCCACTCCACCGTTTCAGCTGCACTTTAGACTATATTTGCTTGCGATGTCGAGGATTCCACGCAGAGATGACCGTGTGCTCAATTGAAAGGATACTTCTGGTTTACAGCTTGGTCTGGCGTATTATTCTACCTCGTTAATATGCGAGCTTGTCAAACGGGACTACTGCATTGTGTTATGATGGACATTACTCCAGAGTTGCCGTCAATTGAGTCTACGTCAGTACGCATGGAGGAAAGTTCTCCATTTTACCAAGGCTACTTACCTCTAGAGGATCGAATCAGGGTTTACACTATTTGGTTCCTCGAGATTTCATTCTCACGCTTACTGTACTTGCTCTCGTGTTCTTCTCTACAGCTGTAGATTGAACTTGTCAAGCACTGGCATAGAGCTATCTCTCCACCTCTAGAAACTCCTAAGTCAAGAGACTCCTGCTCGATAGATGGACCCCGAATTCGGGACAGATTCCGTGAGAAACCGCCATAGCATGTGGTCCCAGATGCAAATGCCGACGCTATCGCTGTTGAGGCCCTCACTATGACATGGGCGTAACCAATAGTACCCTCTCTGCCCATCTATCAGAGCATCAGTGTCTGACAATCCTCGTATGACTCAGCATGAACTGCAGTTCCGTTCCAGTCTTAGTTTGCATATGCAGGACTCGCAACTTCTTCTTCTTACCAGGATAAGAAGCGCCATTGCAAAGAACCGAATCGACTCACCGCACGGCACGTTCGATTTCGACTGGACCAGCCGCAATAGCGAGCCGCCCTAAAAACTTGTTTATGCTGAGACACTTCGTCTGCATATTGCCATCTTTGTCCTTCGCTCATCGGACCGAAAGGAAGTCGACGTCGGATGCTGGCGGATACCACAGGGCTTCGTTATACTTTATCCGATTATAACGCGCAGGTGGCCCAAAAGACTGGGTTCCGAAAGACAATCCGCATTCAAAAGCCGTTTATGAGCTCTAGGCTGAGCACTTCCTGCTAGAGGCAACGCCGAAGGCGGATAAAGGATTTTCTCTCATAGATCCCGCGGGCACTTGATTACCGTATGATGGTGGGTAGAGAATACGCCAAGGCATGCACTTTGCAAAGCTCGAAAAAGTGTCCAGTCTTGCCACAACCTTGGACCCTTCTTGAAGTTGGGATCTTCGACATGGCCTCCAGTTTCCCTGCCAATGAAATGGTAGGGATCGGGTTTGGTACAATATGGCCAAAGAAGAAGATGCCTGTTCGAATCAGGAGACGTGGAATTCGATGATGTTGAGACCTTGGGGACGTGTTACAAATAAGGAAATTGCTAATGAAAGAAAAGTCTGATGTGTCCAGAAGAAATGTGTACTGGCCGGTCTTTAGACTTGCGACGGCGTCTTCTAATTCCATTCGAGTACAAGTCATTTGGGCTGATGATCAACAAACATGAAGAACTATCACAAGGCGCTGACATATTTGAGTACATTGAACGGAATTTCCAGACATCGAAGAACTATCGAGGTCGCCGAACGAATTATACTCGTTCCTCCGTTTCATACTCTAGCACAACACCATCCGCTTATATCGAGAGGAATCTCGGTCGATTGTGGAGATATATAGCCAGCCCAGCCTGTTTCATCAGTATACCACAACCATCTTTAAGGATAGACAAAGATACCATGACCAGTAGACAGCCTAGTCGAGTCAGACTGAAACGTTCCTCGAAGTTGACAGCCTCGTCTTACCTATGCCCTGACCCCAGTATCCCTGCCCCAACAAAGCGGTGCACAGCGCAATGAAAAACACAGAGACCCGGAAAACAGCAGTGAACACCAAGCGGATCGCATTCAGTCCAGGATGCGGAGTGTGGAAATTGAAGTTGGGACCCTCTGAGTCATCAGAAGGGACAAAGGGTATAGGTGAGAGAAGCATTGGTGCTATTCTAGTCGCTGGGGCGTTTTTGTTGAAAGATTGATTGATTGAAACTGTGAAGAATGGTGTGAAGGCTGCTTATACCCCTATTTGCCACCAAGCGGGGTAGCTACAACACAGGTGCTGCGGCAGATTCCAACAGTTTTCACCGAAGAAAATCGAGAATAGTAGATGTCGATGACCACGGACACGAGGAATGCCAGACTCAAATGAAGCAACAGTGAAAAGCAAAAAGACATCATCAGAACCACTTACGCGTCTTAAAACCGGATGGCAATCCTTCCATAAGCACACGCCCCGAAAGAGCAGCACCTCGGCTAGCACATGGAGGTGTCAGCCAGTATTCGCTTGTTGCTGCGAATAGGATTCACCCCTTGAAACGTATATTCGACCGGCTCGGCGTGTATGCACCAGGTGTGGCTCCAACATGCGGAGCTAACAGTCTGACACATGCAGGGTCGCGGCATATTCATAGAGGAAGAGTTAGCATCGAACACCGAGTTCACCGTCTCTGAAGCAGCCATTACACCATCCCGCCCTTCTAGTCTAAGCTAGACTGGTGGTTAGCGAGTGTCACGATACGACCGTGCTGTAGCTAATTGTAAGCGCGGTCGTGCCTTTGATATTGAGAGGAAGGCTCCTGACCGAACCACCCATCGTAAGTTCTGGAGTGTTCCAAGCGGAGCATTGTATGCATTCCTTCGTACTTCCACCCTTTGGACTGATCCAATCAGGTCCGGACCATCCGTGCTAGTAGTTCAGCTGTGGTTCAGCTGTAGTTTTGTGGTTCAGCTACCTCTAAGGCACTAGTATGATGACGGCTAGCGGATTATCTAGGACAAGAGACTGTTAAGCGAAAAAGAAAAGAAAATATAAAAAAAAAAAAAAAAAAAAAAAAA
>JAEUBB010000036.1:8831-23791 GCA_018257885.1 Parmelia sp. 050094
TTAATTTAATTATTATTATTAAAAATATTATAATTTTAGTTATATTACTTATAGTATATATTATATTAGATATTTAACTTTTTATAAAAATAATAGATCTTTTAATTCTTATTAATAATAAAAAAAATCTTACTAAATTAATTCTTAAACTTATATAAAATTTTAATAAAATAATTAATATAAGACTATAATTTATTTTTATAAGCTAATAAAATAAGAGACTTTAGCTTATAAATTATAAAGTTAAAAATATTAAAATTATAAGATTTATAAAATTTTAAACCTTTTTAAATATTAATAATATTAAAGTAATTTTTAATTTTATTATAAAAATTCTTTTTATAATAAGTTCTTATTATAATATAGATTTTAAAGTAGTTTTTAATTTACTTTATTATATCTACTTTAATAATTCTTAAAGCTAGCGCTAAAATAATAAAAACTTTAATTAATATAAATATAATAAATATTATAATATTAATATTTATATAATATTAAAGATTTATTATTTTAAAAAAATCTTATATTTCGCGCTTTTATTTCTAATAATTAGAAATATCTTTAAGCTTCTTAATATAAATAAGCTAGCTTAAATTAATTAAAAGCTTTATATTTTTAAATATAATAAATATTAATCTAAAATTTAGAACTTAAGACTTTATTAAGAAAAAGCTTTTAAGCTTATAAAGTATAAAAATATAGTCTAAACTTAAGATTTAGAGCTTATAGCCTAAATCTTAAAGCTTTTTAAAGTTAATAAAGTTAATAATATTAATAATAATAATTATATATAAAAGCTAAAGAGATTTTATTCTCTTAGAATAGAATCTAATAAAGATTTAAAAGTAAATTATTTTAAAGTTAATATAAAATTAATAAAAAAATTTAAAGAATATTTATTATTACTACTATTATACTTTAAAAGATATAAGAGGATTTTAAATATAAATAAAAATTTTTATAAAGCTTTAAAATTAATTTAATATAATTTTAATCTTTATTTATATAATTCTCTTAAGTTAAGATCTATATAGTATATTTAAATTAATATTTTTTTAAATTATATAAGTTTAATTATAAACTTAATAAGAGATTTAAAAGAAGAAAAGATAAACTTATAAAAATAAAATTTTAATAAAAAAATATCTAGCTTTATAAATAAAAACGCTCTTAATAAAACTCTATTCTTTAAGTTATTATATTATTAATTTTTATAGCTAATTAGTACTCTTATTAAGCTTATAATAGAACTTATTAGTCTTAATAGAGAATAAGATTATACTTTAATTAAAACTATTAATCTTAATAGATTATAAGACTATTTATCTTATTTTATTTATTTATAAAAATTAACTTTAACGTTATTCTTTAAAAAGTACTTAAGTATAAAGGATTTTCCTCTATTTTTTATCGCTATAAAGATAGTTTATTCTATAAGTTATATATTAAATATATAAGATAAAAAAGTTTTTTTTAATAATTAGCTAAAAATTTAAAAAGTCTTAAACTTATTTTTAGTCTTTATTATAAGATTTATTATAATTAGTATATTAAAAATTAACTACTTATTATTAAATTTTTAGTATAGTAAGATAGAAGTAAGAATATATTATCTTTTACTTTTAATATATTTTATATAGAAAAGTTAATATATTTTAAAAATCTTTTAACTATATAATTATAGATATATTATAATATAAAGACTTTACGCTTATAATAATACTATTAATAATACTTATAAAATAATTAAGTCTCTAGATACTTTATATTATTTCTAATAAAAATAAGCTATAAAAATATAAGTTTTAATAGATTATATACTTACTAGTATTCTCTTAATTTAAAAGTATATAAATTATAACTATTTAATCTAGAATAATTATTTCTAATTATTTAAAAAATATAGAATTTCTATATTTTAAGAGATTAATATCTATAATAAAGAAATAAATACGTATTAAATTATAATACTTATAATAAGTATAAGTTAAGATTAATATATAATATATATATCTTTAATAGTATATAGTACTTAGTATTAATTATATTAAATACTTATAATAGTAATATAGATTAAGTCTTTATAATATATATATTTTAATAATAAATATATCTTTAAGCTCTATTTAAGCTATTATAAAGATAAAAGAATAGTAATAATATAGTAGAGAATACTACTATTATTAAAAATTATTAATAAAAAAGTTATATTATACTATAATAATACTAAGTAGAGCTCGAGCTTATAATTTAATAAAATATAAAATAGAATACTTAATTATATTATTCTAAATATATTATATATAAAAAAGTATAATCTATCTAAAATATTAGCGTTACGTAATACTAGTATCTTAGCGCCTTAGCGCTAACTAACCGCTAGATTCTAATACTTTCTATCGACCTAAATATATTAACGCTTAGAATACGCTTACTTTCGCTACTATTAGGATAAAGGAATACTACGACGCTAAGTATAAGCCTATATTTTATAAGGTTAAAGAATATATATATCTACGTCTATATAGGGGCTATTAAATATCTAGCGTTTAATCTAGAAAGCTAGAATAGTAATTTACAAAACTATTTAAAATTATAGAACGTATTAAATATCTAGTCTACCGTCTTAAGCTACTCTCTATTATAAGAATTTATAACGTTATATTTATAATTTATCTTAAGCTAGTTACTATCTTAGAATTAGACTTATATAGGCGTTATTCTATCGTACTACTATCTATTATTATTAATAATAAGGAGGAATATAAGATTAAGCGTCTAGTACGAAAATATTAATATCGCTTTAAACGAGTTAAGTAAGCTACTACTTAGTACCTAGTAAGATAGAAAGAATATAGATTATAGAAGAATAAATAGATTTTAGCTAAATATCTAATTAATATATCTAACTTAATTCGAGAATACGAGGAAGCTAATAGCGTAATATTAGCTCTTTTAGTCTACCTTTATATTAACTTGTTAAATAGTCGATTAATCGAAATTTAGTATCCTAATAAAGACCTTATTAACTAGGTAGAACTAATATAGTAGACGTATATATTGTTCGCTATAAAGGAACTCTTAAAGTCGGGATTAAAGTACTATAATTTAGTAAGCTATCGATAATTTAGTAAGCTGTTAACTCGATAGCTCGACGCCTTACTAGGCTATTTATATATATACTATTAAATAGTGTCTACTAGGATAGATTATTAGAGCGACGACTTTTTTCTTTTAATTTATTAATAACTAATATAGTTATTGTAGAAGGCTTCTAAGGCTACTAGCTAAGAAAGGCTTTTATAGTTAGTTAGGAAAGGTACCTGAGAAGCCTAGGCTAGCTAGGCTATATTAGTACTAGTATTCTCTATACTTAAGTAGGATTCTTAGGTAGTTAGAACTTTAAGTCTTTATATTATACTCTTTACTACTAATCTTTATATTCTTTTTTCTTTCTATTAAACGTTTTTAAGACTTTTAAGAAGATATTATAATAAGATCTCTATACTACTATAAAAGCTATTAATAAGATTCTTTTTTTACTTAAAAAAGCTACTTTTATTAAAAAGATAGTAAAAAATAATAATGAAATCTTATAAAATTTCTCTAATTAAGAATTTATTAATTCTAAAAATAATAAAACTTATACTTAGTCTTTTAATTCTAATTAGAGTAAACTTTTAAACTTTTAATTAAATTTATAATAATTATATCTATCTTCTCTTTTTTAAGAAGTTAATTTAAGTATATAGAGTATTATACTTTAAGCTATATAAGCTATACTTAGTAATTTATTATTTTATTCTAAATTTGTTAAATCTTCTAAATTTTTTAAATCTTCTAGACTTTTTATACTAATTTCTTAAGAGTTATTTAAAGAAGAATTTTATATTATTAATCTAAATTTTTTTTATCTAGATCTTAAAAAATCTTATAATATAAAAGATATTATTTTTAATAGTTATAAAATAAGTTATTAAAAAGTCTACTCTTTCTATTATTAAGTAAGAGATTATATAGTAATTAAAAAAGAAGATATAATTTAAACTAATCTCTTTATATATTTCTAAAAAGTAGCTCTTTATTAATAGCTAAATATACTTTTTTAAGATAAAAAGAATTAATATATATAAAAACTTAAACGCTAAGGCTGCTAAAATACCTTAATTTTATATATATAGCTAATAATAACTTTAGAGTTATTACGCTTTTTAGTAAGATATACTTACTTAGCTCGCTAGATCTTTTAGGCCCTCTTATTAATATTTTTTATATAACGTTTTTATATCTTTAATAACTTTTATTTCTTAATATATAATTTACTAAAACTTTTAGAAATTATAGATCTTATTATACGCTTTTTAACGAATTAATAAGCGCTAGATTTAGTCTTATATTAATAGTTTATAATAAGTTTAAAAGTTAGAGTCTACTTAGTCGGCCGCTTACTTAGTATTTTAGTATAAATAAATAATTATTTCGCGTTTAATTCTTATTTCTTATTTATCTAATATATAGCTAGAAATCTAACTATCTACTTATTATTTAAGAAGAAGAATATAGAGAAGAAAGATAACTATACTAGTAAAAATATAGCTATTTATAATAAGAATATAATCTTACTCTTTATTTTTATAAGAAAATTAACGTATTAGCTAGATACTAAATCGTTAGCTAGATATTTAAGAATCTACTTAGTAATTAAAGAGAAGATTATAAAGAAGAAAGATAGCTATACTAGTAAGAATATAGTTATTTATAATAAGAATATAATCTTACTCTTTATTCTTATAAGAAAACTAACGCGTTAGCTAGATACTTAGTAATTTACTTAGTAATTAAAAAGAAGACTATAAAGAAGAAAGATAGCTATACTAGTAAAAATATAGCTATCTATAATAAGAATATAATCTTACTCTTTATTCTTATAAGAAAACTAACGCGTTAGCTAGATACTTAGTAATCTACTTAGTAATTAAGAAGAAGACTATAAAGAAGAAAGATAGCTATACTAATAAAAATATAGCTATCTATAATAAAAATATAATCTCGCTCTTTATCTTTTTATAGTAAATTAACGCGTTAGCTAAGTACTTAGTAATCTACTTAGTTAGATATATATTTCTCTCTTAGTTAAGATCTAAACTGACGCGATATTATAGAGAAATCGATTAAAAACTAGACTATTACTAGTAAGAACGCGGTCTCGCTCTCTAGTATTTTATATTAAGAGGAGATCTATAAGTTATAATCTATTAGAAGCACTTAATAGAGCACTTAATAAAGTACTTATTAGAGGTACTTATTAAGAGCTAATAAGTACTTATTAAAGCACTTAATAGAGTACTTAATAGAGTACTTATTAAGAGCTAATAAGCACTTATTAAGAGTACTTATTAGAGTATTTAATAGAGTACTTATTAAAGTAGAGAAAGATTACTACTTATATTTAAATTTAGCTCTATTTAATTAATTCTTCTTAGATACTTATAAAGTATTTAATATATATATATTTCTTTAATTATGGTAGAAGAGTAAATACTACTTATATCTAAATTTAGCTCTATTTAATAGAATCTTTCTAATAGCTAGTAATTTAAATTAACTTCTATAAATTTAATTAATAGGCCTATACTTATACTTTTATATAACTTTAAATTAATCTAAAAAGAACTTTTATTTAATTATAAAAATATTTTAAAATCTTTATATCTTTTATACTTAATTAACTTATTAAAGAAATATATACTATAATAGATATTAGAAGTTAATATAATTCTATAAGCTATATATAAAGTATTTTAAAGTATACTATATAAATTAATATTTTAAATAAATATACTTAAATTACTTAGACTTAAAATTATCTAAATTTAGATTTATAAGTAATTATTCTAGGTATTTTCTATATTACTAATAACTTTAAAATAGTTTACTAAAGATTTAGATAATTATAAAGAGCTATAATATTAAATATATAAGTAAAAGAATACTTAATAGAAAGATTTTTAAAAGAAAGTTTATAAAAAAGATTATAAATATAAGTAAAACTAAGATAAAAAAATTTAAAAATATAAAAAAATTTCTAAAAAAAATTAATTATTAAAGAGATAAGATAAGTATAATTTATCTATATATTAACTTTATAATTAGAATTAATAAAAATTCTTCTTTATTAATTAATCTTTTATAATAGCTAGTTCTTAATTTCTTAATTTTTATAAATTTTTATAAATATTATTATATTCTAAATATAAATATTAATAATTAGCTTTTTAATATTCTTTCTATTCTTTTCTATTAGCTTATATTCTTAATTAGATATAGTTTTTTTATATATCTTTATAAATATAATTAACGCTAGTATAGTTACTAAATTAGTAGATTTTTAAAAATTAGTAGAATTTTATATCTTTAAGAAATAAGCTATTTATAGCTAAACTACTATTTATAATTATCGCTAAAAACGCGTAACTAAACTAATAATAATAGTATTTAAATTATTAGAATTTCTAAAATTATAAAAATTAATAATCTTATTATTTTTTAAAATAATATAGTAGTAATCTAGTTAGATTTTTAAAAATATTTATATTATAACTATAGAGGCGAAGGAATATAAGGCTAGTCGCTTAGCTAGAGCTAACTTACTAAACTGTAGTCTATATAGCTAGGGCGAATATTCTAGTATACTTAGTAGTAGTCTTAAATATCTACGAGCTTTCTTATTCTATTCTTTTTTTTTAGCTATTAGTTTATTTAGTAATCTATATATATTAATTCTAGTAATCTTATAATAGCGCCTAGTAGCTACGCAGTTTTATAATAAAGAAACTCTTATAATCTTATAATTTTAATAGCTCTATTCGTATAAAGCTACTTAATTAGTTATAGTAAATAACTCGTAAACCGGTTCTATTAACTTATAAAGTAGAAATATCTCTATAATCTAAGTAAATAATATTAATAATTAAAAAGATAAATATATATTTATCTTATAATCTAATAATTAAGATATTATTTATAATATTAATACGACTTTTAATAATATCGTTATTAATAATAGCGATTATAGTAATACTATATCTATTAACTCTATATCTACTAATAAGGATTCTTATTATATAGATTTAATTTTAATTTAATACTTTTAACTTTTAAAGCTTAATATTAAAAAGTAGCTAGCTATTAAAAAACTTAAACTTACTAAAATATAAAATATATAAGAGTATTATCGCGAGTATAGCGATAATTACTATCGCGATATAAATTATAAAAAAGTAAGTATTATTAAGATATTTAATACGTAATATTTTAATAGCTATAACTTAGTAATTATATTTCTTTAGAATTATAAGAATTATATTATCTCTACGTCTTATATTAATTTTTAAATAGATAAAAAAAAGACTTATTAATTTTCTATTATTTTAATAAATATTAAGAAGTAGATTTAAAGAAATATTTAAGATATTATATTATATAAAATAAAGGAATCTATCTAGAAGAAATATAAAAAATAATATTTAAATTAAATATATAATCTAGCTATTAAGTTTTATAATATAAGTTATTAGTTAGCTAAGATAGCTATAAGAGATAATTAATTAATTATAAGTTTTAATAATTATCTTATAATTTTATAGGCGTAGCGAGACTACGTAGTTACTAATATAAAATATATAAAAGCTCTATATAATAAAGTAATTAAGAAAATTTCTTTAAAAGTAATAAAAAAAATAACTTAATCTATTATTTATATTATACTATTATTATAGTATTAGAATATAAAGTAAAGATTATAAAAAATAAAGAAGCTATCTACTCTTAATAAGTCTTACTTTAATAATAAAGTAGTTATTTAGAAAAGTAGTAGTTAATAATATACTAAATTTAAAAAATAGTATATAAAGAATTAGAAGAAGAGTTTATTCTTTTTAATATTATAAAATTAGAAGTCTATACGAATAAAATTTAAAGATAATAACTTTATTATTAAGTAAAAAAAATCTATTTCTTTTAATATTTAGTATTAAGATTACTAGTAGTATAAATACTATAAGGGCTTATTTAAATATACGAATTATATTATAAGTAATAAAAAGTATAATAAAGATTTTAGTAAGAAAAAAGATAAAATTTAATACTTATTATTAAAGTATTAAGTTTACTATTTATTAAGTAGTAACCTCGCGCTCTAGTATTATAAGATAAAATTATAATATTATTAGATAAATATAATATTACTACTTTAATAGATATAAAAAGCGAGAAAATTTTTATATTATAATTCTTTATTAAGAATATATAAATCTAAGAATCTAAGTATATACTTATTAAGATATATACTATTAATAGTTATCTTATTCTCTTATATAGAATATATAATCTTATATTTAATCTTATAGATAGTTAAAAAAGAAAATAAGAGAAAATTCTAAAAATATATATTATAAATATATAAAAATATAATTTTATTTTTAATTATTTTTAAGTCTATAATATCGACTTTAATATCTATTAGCGCGAGTAATTTTAGACTTACTATAACTCTTCTAAAAAGATTAAGAAGTAGATAGATATTATACTTATAAATATTAAATAATTTATATTACTAACTAATATAGTAATAGCGTATAATAAGAAGTATATATATATCGTACTTCTATATTAAATTTTATTAGTAAGTAATAATACTTATTATAATAAAGCTATATAGTATAAAGCTATATAGTTAGATAATTCTACTATACTTAATTAGCTAGAGTATATATTAGAAGTCTTTTTAGAAGAGCTATCTAATAATCTTAATATATATAATTAAATTAAGTATTTTATTAATCTATTATCTAGTAAGCTATTTAAGAGCGATTTAATTTATAATATATTATATAAAAAACTTATAGCGATTAAGAAATATCTAAAAAGTATATTTAAAAAGAAATAGATTTAATTTTTAAGTAATTAGATTAACTTACTAATACTATTTATAAAAAAGATAAATAGATCGCTATAACTTTATATTAATTATTAAGAGCTTAATAAGATAATAATTAAAAATAACTACTTATTATCGCTACTCTTAAAAATCTTAAAAAGGTTCGTATATATAAAGTACTTTATTAAGATTAATATTCGTAATACGTACTATTATATACGAGTATAAGAAGAAAATAAATAGAAAATAATATTTTAAACTCGCTATAGCTAGTTTAAATATTAAGTAATATCTTTTAATCTTATAAATATTTTTATAACCTTTTAAGTATATATAAATAAAGTATTTAAATTATATATTAATATCTTCTATATTATATATTTAGATAATATACTAGTTTACTTAAAATCTAAAGACTTATATTAGAAATATATATATAAGATATTATATATACTACTAGAGTATTAATTCTATATAAAGTTATTAAGATATATTTTTAATTATAACGAAGTAATCTTTCTAGGCTTTATTATAAACTAGTATAGTATTTAAATAAAGTAGTTATATATTAACGCTATTATTAAATAGTTAGAACTAGAATTTATAAAGAATATTTTAATATTTTTAAAGTTTATAAAATTCTATTAACGATTTATTAAGGGGTTTTTATAAATAGCTGCGCTCTTAACTAATTTAATAAAGAAAGAAAAGAAGAGTTAGATTAAATCTCTTTTTATATTTAATAAAAAAGTATATAAGACTTTTAAAATACTTAAGTAAATATTTATTATTATATTTATTCTAAAATATTATAATTAGAAGATAGTACTTAGAATAGAAATTAATACTTTTAAAGTAAATATAAATAATATATTTAGCTAAATAAGTAAAAATAGATAATAATATTCTATTATATTTTTTAGCTATAAGTTTAAAAGAGCTAAGACTCGCTAAAATATATATAATAAAAAAGTATATATAATTATACTAGATTTTAAGAACTAAAGATATTATCTATAGAGTAGTAAGTACTCTATTTATATAATATTAAATTATAATAATCTATATTATTTTATAATAATTAAGAAGCTTAATATAAAGTAGATTTACTAGATTAAGAAGTTAGCTATATTTAACTTTGTAATTAAATACTATAAGAGAAAACTTAATCTTACGAATATATTATTAAGAAGATTTAATATTATTAAATTAAATAATAATAAAAATAATAATAATAGCTTTCTTTTTATTCTATAAAATAAACTTTATAATTAAAAATATTAATCTAATTTATAGAAATATAATAGCGTATCTATTATAGTTAAATTTATAGTATTAATAAAGTAACTAAATAGTACTACTATTATAAATACTTAAGTTATAAACTTAAATAAAAAAGTATTTAATAAATAGATATATATTCTAAATATTATAATATTATCTTAACTTCTAGTTTATTAGATTTTAAATTTAGAGAGATTCTATTTAGAGTTATAAAAACTAATAATAATATAACTACTTAAGTTATAATATAAGAACGCTTTTATTATAAATAAAAAGTAGTATTAAAAATACGCTACTAAATAGAATAAGCTTTTAAAATAGAGAATTAGTTAGAATAAATTATTATATTATAATCTTATAGTCTATATTTCTAATAATTTTATTATAAAGAAGAAGATTCTTTATATAAATTATATTAACTCTAGTACTAAGTACTTTATATATAAGTATATAGAAGAGAATATTAGATTTAAATACTATTAGCTAAATATAATAAGCGAAATAGTAAATTATATTTATACTTACTTTAATTACTAATAAGTATAAGTTTATTATTATAAGTTCTATAGTAAAATAGTAGTAATATTATTAAATAATATAAACTTATTTTATACTATAATAATAGACTTTATTATAAATATACTATCTATAAGAAATTCTTATATTAAGAAGATATATAATACTATCTTAATCTTAATTAATAAGCTAATAAAGTATATAATATATATAGTAACTTCTAAGAATCTAAAAATAAATAAACTTATAAATATAATATAGCGAGAGTTCGTATCGCTATAAAATATAATATATAAATTAATTATAAATTAAGACTTACTATTTATAAGTAAATTCTAAATAATACTCTACTAGTATTTAAATATAAAGTATAGACTTAATACTATATTCTATTTTTAAATAAATAATTAGATTAAGAGATAAAACTAGATTCTTAAATATTACTTATAAGTATATTATAATTATAAGTAGAATAATTAATTTAAGATTCTATTAATAGCTATATTTATATATAATAATAATATCTATATAAATATAAATAGAGCTCTATAAGATATACTAATAGAATATATAGCGAATCTAGATAATACTTCTAAAAATAGAACTCTAAGAGAAGAAGTATTACTTATTATAAAGTAAGTAGAATAATTATAAGAAATAAGATTATAACTAAAAGAGCTATAAAAGCGAGTTTTAAAATAATAAATAAAGTATTATAATAATAACTATAAGTCTATAATCTTTATATAAGAGAATAAAGTATTATTATAAAGTATAAATATATATACTCTATATTTAAAGAAGAAGCTTAATTATAGATAATTTAGATCTTTTAAAGTACTAAAGAGAATAAATATATAGATATATAAGTTAAATCTTTTTATTAAATATAGATAAATCTATTCTATATTTTATATATTATTACTAGAACTTTAATACTCGCGAGATAATAATCTAGAACTATAAGTAATTTTAATTAATAATAAAAAAGAATAAAAAGTTAATAAAATATTAGATAAAAGAGTTTATAAAGATAAGATTAAGTATCTTATTTAATTAAAAAGACTTCTTATCTTATAAGTATTTATAGAAATTAATAGAGTATCTCGAAAATATTAAGAGTATAATTAAGAACTTTAAATAAGTAAGTAAGTTATATAAATTAGTATTTAAGATAAATCTAAAAACGTAAATATTATAAAGAGTTAAAAAGCGAGATAAATTATAAAAGTAAAGATAATAGAAATAATAAAGAGCTTATAAATAAAATATAAAATTAACTTAAAAACTATATAAGTATATAAATACTAATTAAATATATTAAAGTATATAATAAGAATAAAAACTATAGCTATAAGAGCTAGTATAATTAATATAGCTATCTTATATTAATCTATATACTCTTTTAGTCTACTAAGTAATCCCCTTATCTAAATAATCTATATAAAGATAGAGAAAGAGACGAGAGAAGATAATAAAGAAAAAAGATAAAATAGAGAAAATAATAATAGTAATAATAATAATAATAATAATATTATAAATATATAATATATCTATCTTTATTAGTAAAAGTCTTATATTTATAACTTAAGATTAACTTATACTTTTACGCCGCGAGGGGGGAGACGATAGATAGCTTAATAGTAATAGCGATAATAATAGCGCCTTAGTAATAATAAAGAAGAAAGTTTATTATATAAATATAATCTTTTTAAAAATACTTATTATACTTACGCTAGTACGAGCTAGTAAGTAATATAGTATATATCTTAAAAGAACTACGCGCTACGCTATAAATATAATAATAATAGCGATAAACTTTATATATATTAATATAATTCTTAGTAATACGTTACTCTTCTTTATAATTATAATATCTTAAGAGATAGAGATAAAGATAATAAAGAGCGCTATTCTCTTTATTAACTAAATACCTCTTATAGTACTATCTCGAATACTTATCGATAACGGAGATAAAAGAAATAATAAGAAAGAAAGCGATAATAACTATTACTATAATAATAATAAAAATAGAAGTAAAGATAAGAAAAATAAAAATAGTTATACTTTTTATTAATTAATTAAGAATCTTACTTTATTATATATTTAATTTATAAAGAAAACGATTATTAGAGTTATAATAATAAAAAGTTATTAATAATAATATTAATATACTTCTTATCTTTAATTCTCTTACGCGTTTAATAATATATTATTATAAAGTATTATATAAGAAAAGAAAATAGTATCTTATTATAAAAAAGATTAATTAAATTAAGTAATTTTAATCTTACTTCTTCTTATTATAATTAGTAAACGCGTCTCGCTATTATAATACTTATAAGCTTACTCGCGCAATAATACGATAAAGATAACTTAAAATAGAATAATAAATAATAAAAAAGATATAATACTTACTTATAAAAAAGTAAAAAATATAAATATTATAATAAAAGAAAAGAAGTAAAATTAAAAATAAGATTTTTAATTTATTAATATAATCTATATACTATTCTAATAACTATATAATAATATCTTATAATAGAATAATAGTAATATATATTCTATTAATTAGATAGCTATATTAATAGCGATAATATTCTAAGTCTAATATATTACTATTATTATAATATTAATATAGATAGAACTCGTCTTAAAGATAAATAGTTTTTAAAAGATATAATATATATAATAAAAATAGAATTATATTATAATTAATAAGAAACTAATATATATATTATTCTTTATTATAAGTTAGTAGAATATTCGGTTTTAGTACGTATATATAAAGAGATTTAGAGACTAAACCTTCTAAAAGAGAAGATAGTTATAGAAGTAAAGAAATATAAAACTAATTATTTAATTAAAGCTAACTTATTAAACTATAATCTATATAGCTAAAGCGAATATTTTAATATACTTAATAATAGTCTTAAATACTTATAAGCTCTCTTATTCTATTCTTTTTTCTTAACTATTAATTTATCTAGTAATCTATATATATTAATTCTAGTAACCTCGTAATAGCGTCTAGTAGCTACGCAGTTCTATAATAAAGAGACTCTTATAACTCTATAATAACTTACTTAATAAGTCTACTATTATAACTTTCTAAATAAGAATTTTTTAAAAGACTATTATAAAGATTTTAATAGCGACTACTAAGATTTAATAATCTATTATATATTAAATAAGAATTAGTTTTATAATACTAAAAAAGATAAAAAATAAAATAAAAATTTAAATTTAAAAAATAAAGTAAATATTAATTTAATTTTAATTTTATATTAAATAATAGTAAAGAAATCTAGATTAAAATCTATATATAAAAGTATTAGAAAACTTTTATTTCTAATAATTTACTTTATAGCTATTTAAAGTTAAAGAAATATTAGAAATTAGCTAGTAAAAAATTTATAAAGTTTATTAAAAAAATTAATATACTTTTTAATTAATTTAAAATAATTAAGTTTAACGCCTCTTATATATTAATAAATAAAATAGTATTTTACTTATAATATTATCTTATTAAACTTTTTAATCTTTTTTAGAATAATCTATCTAAGTCTAATTATCTTAATATAGAATACTTAATAAATATAATTAATTAAATTTTCTTTAAATATCTATATTTCGCTTATAACTTAAAGAAATATAATACGTCTATTATACTTTAAAAAATTAGTAGTAATTAATACTTAATTATTAAATAAATAATTCTTTTCTTCTTTATAAAGAAAGAAAAATTTAAAAAAAAAAAAAATTTAATTAAGTTTATAAAAGATATTTATATAATTAATAATTTAAAAATAAATATTCTTTTTAAAATAAGAATTTTAAATCTTAAAGAAATTATAATTAATTTATTAAAAGAGAAGATTATTTTAATAAAATATAAAAATATTATTATATTAGTTTAAGCTACTATTTAAAATAATATTAAAATATATAGAATAATTTAAATAAAAAGATAATAAACTATTTCTTTAAAAGTTATAAAAATAGTTTAAATATTTTAATTTTTTTTTTTTTTTTACTAAATTATAATTTTCTTTTTAAATTAAATTTAAATAAAGTCTATATATATTTTATTAATACTAACTTTTACTTTATTATTATTTAAAACAATTTTACGAAAATATTAACTATATTATAATATTAAAGAATAGATATTATAGTTAAATATAAAGCTTAAAAGTTATATTTAATTAATATAAATAAT
>JAEUBB010000036.1:26842-37616 GCA_018257885.1 Parmelia sp. 050094
ATATAAAATATAGAAAATAATTAATAAAAAAATATTATACTTTTTAAAAGTATTTAATTTAGATATAATCTTTTTATTTATATAATTAGAAATATTAAACTATTGTCTATAAAATATAAAATAGAGTACTATAGAAGAAAATATATAGTATATAAACTCTATAATTTTTAAATAACTTTATTAATTTAAAAGTAACTCGAATAAGTTTAAAGTATTTCTAAACTAGAAAGAAAAGCTCTTAAAGTCTAATATATTTTATAATAAATATTTTTATATTATTTTATAATACGTAGTAAATTTTTATATTAATAATATATTAATAAAATTTATATACTTTCTTATACTTTTCTTATCTTATATTTTTTAGATAACTAGCTATACGTTTCTTACTAAGTAATTTTATATATATTTTACTTAAACTCGCTAGTATAAATCTTTCTAAAAAATAATAATTATAATAGTATTTAGATAAATATAAGATTATAAATTTTTCTAAAAATATTATTAAAATAAACTATTATTAAATATTATTATCTTAAAAAAAGATAACTTTAATTATATAACTTTATAGTCTTTTAAGCTAATAGATATTTCTAATATATAAGTAATAATTATTATAATATTAAATCTAAAATTAAAAGAATAACTATTATAATATTTATTTATATTTATATAGAAATATATAATAACTTTTTATACTAGTAAAGAAATAATATCTAAATTATAGAATATATAAAATTAATATATATAAAAGAATAAACGCTAAGGCTACTAAAAAACCTTAATTTTATATATATAGTTAATAATAACTTTAGAATTATTACGCTTTTTAATAAAATATATTTACTTAGCTCGCTAGATCTTTCGAGCTCTTTTATTAATATTTTTTATATAACGTTTTTATATCTCTAATAACTTTTATCTCTTAGTATATAATTTATTAAAACTTTCGTAAATTATAGGTCTTATTATACGCTTTTTAACGATTTAATAAGCGTTATATTTAGCGTTATATTAATAAATTATAATTAATTTAAAATTTAAAGTTAATAGATTACTTACTTAGTATTTTAATATAGATAAATAATTATTTCGCGTTTAATTCTTATTTCTTATAAATCTAATATATAGCTATAAATCTAATAATCTACTTATTATTTAAGAAGAATACTATAGAGAAGAAAGATAGTTATACTAGTAATAATATAGCTATTTATAATAAGAATATAATCTTACTCTTTATTCTTTTATAATAAATTAATATATTAGCTAGATACTTAATAATTTACTTAATTAGATATATATTACTTAGAGAGAAGACTATAAAGAAGAAAAGTAGCTTTAATAATAATAACTATTATATATAATAAGAACGCGATCTTACTCTCTATCCTCTTAGTAAATCTAATACTTAATTAGAAACTTAATAATCTACTTAGAAGATCTAAATTAACGCGATATTATAAAGAAATTAATTAAAAACTAGATTATTACTAGTAAGAATACGATCTTACTCTCTAGTATTCTATTTTAAGAGAAGATCTACAAGTTACGATCTATTAGAAGCACTTATTAGAGTACTTAATAGAGCACTTATTAGAAGTACTTATTAAGAGTTAATAAGTACTTATTAAAATACTTAATAAGGTACTTAATAAAGTACTTAATAGAGTACTTATTAGAAGCTAATAAGTACTTATTAAAGTATTTAATAGAGTACTTATTAAAGTAAAGAGTAAATACTACTTATATTTAAATTTAACCCTATTTAGTAGAATCTTCTCGGTAATTAATAGTTTAAATTAACTTCTATAAATTTAATTTATAGGTCTATACTTGTTAAGAATAAAAATATAATATAGTTTTTAAAAATTTCTAACTAATTAATATAAAAGAGTTAATTCTAGATTTACTAAATAAGATTTTAAGAATAATTATAATAAAGAAGAAAATTTTACTTAAAAATTAATATATTATTTAAAATAATAAATATAAGTATTATTAAATATTAAAAATAAAAGAAAAGTAGAAAATTTTTAAAGCTACTTTAATTTCCTTTATACTTATTTATAATATTTAAAGAAAGACTTAAGTTTTCTCTACTTTAATTAAAAAAATTTAAAAGAAAAAGAATTAAGTTTTTATAAAATTATTAAAATTAATTTCTATTTCTATAATTAAGATTATAGCTTTTATAGAATTATTAAAATTAATTTCTATTTTTATAGCTAAAATTATAGCTTTCGCGAAATTATTAAAATTAATTTCTATTTTAATAGCTAAAATTATAGCTTTTATAAGATTATTAAAATTAATTTCTATCTCTATAATTAAAACTATATTAAGAAAAAGAAAATATATTTTTATAATAGAAAAAGAAATTCTATTTATAATATCTTTAATTTATAAGCTCTTAGCTATAAATTCTTTTAAGAAAGAATTTATTTTAAAAATATTCTTAATTAAATAATAAAGAATAAAGATTAAGTTTAAAAAAAAATCTATAATCTCTTTAAATTTAAATAAAAAAGAGTAGTTTTTTAATTAAATTAATAATTTAGCTACTTTAAGATTAAAATTAAGCGCGAGTAGAACTAAGTATAATAAATTATAATATTAGTTAGAAATACTATAAAAAAAGATAATACTATTAATAAAAATAATAAAAATAATATATAGTATTATTAATTCTATTAAAATATATATTATAAAGATAAAAGATATACTTAAAATCGCGAGTATAGTATATTTAAAAATTTAGAAAGTTAATAAAAACTTTTATAAAAATCTTAAATCTTTTTTTAAATTAGTTAATAATATAGTTATATTTTTTATAATAAGATTTTCTAAATTAAGTTCGCTTCTTTTTAAGTATAATAAGGAAAATAAGCCTTTAAAAGAATTTACTTTATAATTAAAAAAAAAGAATTTTCTTAAAGAGAATAAAAAATCTTTAAAAATTTAGATTAAAAAGAAAATCTTTAAATTCGAATATAGAAAGTCTTCTAAACTTATTAAAAAAAATAGATAGATATAAATAGTACTAGTAAAGAAGATAATAAGATTTAATTCTAGCTTACTTTCTATTATACGCCTAAGAATAGATTTTTTTAAGACGGATTTCTTTAAATCTATAGTATATCTAAAGACGAATTTCTTAAATTCTAGCTTACTTCTTAGCGAATATTAAAATTTCTTAATTATATATTTAAAGACTTTACTTTCTTTCGCGTATATTAAAAATAAAATAGCTTTTCGAGATTTAAGAAATCTAGTTCTAAAATCTTTCTAAAGATATAATTTTAATAGAATTAAAAAGCTCGTAATTATAAATAAAAGTTAGTAAATATCTATAAATTATTAATCGAAACTAACTAGTTAATTTAATACGTTATTCTTATTTAAGCTTAGAGAAGCTATTAATTAACTATTAAATAGTAAAGAAACTAGTACTCTAACTAAGAGCTAGTTTATAAATACGAAAGAATAGTTAGTAGATATATAAGAATATTAATAGTTTAATATAGTAAAGACCGTAATCGCTATTAAAGATACTTTTATAATTTTTACTTTTAAAACTTCTTTTAAGAATAGAGTTACTATTAATTCTTTTAATAGAGATCTTTTTACTAAAGAAAGAATAAAATCTCTATCTAATTCTATAACTATATAAGTTAAGCTCTTAAAAATAAGAGGGAATTATTAGAGCTATATAGACTCTATAATAAGAAAAATAGTTATAGATCTTAATAGCCTTATATAAAAGAAGAATAAAGATAATATATTTAATAGAAAATCGCCGTAATATAATATAATCTATAAAGATCTTTAGTTTCTAAGAAATAATAACTCTATAAAAGAAGAATAGAAATAATATATTTATCGAACTACTATAACGAAAGAAATTTAAGATTAAAGCTTATCTAACTTTTAAAGCTTCTAGCTTAAGTTTTCTATACTTTTAAAGCTTATCTAACTTTCGAAGCTTTTAGCTTAAGTTTTCTATACTTTTAATTTTCTTATTAATACGCGCTAATTTTTTACTTCTATTAAAAGATTATTAATTTCTTCTTTTTTTAAGAAATTTCTACTTTAAAATTACTACTTTTTAAGAATTATTATAAAATTTCTCTAGTAAATATACTATAATTTATTCTTAATATAGTCGCCTTTTAAATTCTCTAGCCGGCTTTCTTTATATCGCCTTAAGATTATTTAAAAGTAAAAGGAACTAAGCGGAAATACTATAATTTAATTAGATACTAACTTTATAGAGACGATTTTAATTTCTTCTATAGTCTCGAGAACTTTATAGTCTTTACGAAGAAAGATAACTATTATAGTTACGATTAGAAATAGCTTTTTCTATTACTTATTTTCTATTTCTTTTCTTTTAGTAGCTAGCTTAAGAATAATTAATATTTTTCTTATACTAAGAAATTTCTACTACGTTTTAACTTAATTACTCGATTTTCTATTCTTTAATAAAGAAGTACTTATATATTCCGCGCTTTAATATTAATATATATTATTTTACTATTACTCGCTATTTTTTAAAGAAGTATTTTAATTACTTATTACTTACTTATATTTCTACTTAGTTAATCTCTAAGAAGCTTAATATTTAATATAGTATTATTAGCTTTATTATAACCTTATCTTATTCTAGCGCTATTACTAAATATAGATCGCTTTTAGACTACTTAAAAGCTAGCGTAGATTTTATATATTAATAGAAGTTTACTAAGTCGTATTCTTTTATATATATACTTTAAAAATCTAGAGTATATTAATAATAATATTTTTATACTAATAATAATATATTAACGTATCTTTTCTTAAATTATAATAAGAATATAGAATAAAATTAATTAGTTAATCTTTCTACTAATATTAGAATTTAATTAAAGAGAAGATAGTACTAATCTCTTAATAATATAGACTTAAAGTATTTACTCTTATTATTTTTAAAATCTAAAGATAATAAAAAGTTAAATTTAAGAGTATTACGAGCTTAAGTAAATTATAAATATTATAAAAAAGATATAAAAGAATATCTTATAAAATAAAAAAAGATATTCTATTTTAAATTATAATAAATATTTAATATTTAGATTTAAAATATTATAGTCTTTAAAATATTAAAGGCTTTTATTAAGAAAGAAAATATATCTATCTTATTAAAAATAAGTATTAAAGACGTTATATTTAAAAACTTTCTTTATATAAATATTATATTTAATATTAAATATATTAAGATTATTAATACTTTTTTTAAAAAAGATCGCTAAAGTCTATATTAAAGAGATTAGAAAAGTTTATATTAAATTTAAAAATCTAGAATATAAAAATAGAATCTAAATAGAATCTCTCTTTCTAAAAGATATTAAATAATTAAATAATTTTAAAGCCGCTTATAAAAATTAAATTATAGATTTATATATTTAACTTTTTATAGATTTAACTCTTACTATCTATTTAAATAAGGTTTAAATTTAAGACTTTAATAATAAATAAATAATAAAGAGCTATAATTTATATTTAAAGTTAAAATATTAAGAATAAAAAAGAGAGAATAGCTTTTATTAATAATAATACGCGATATTTATAGTTTTTACGACTAGTCTTAATATATATTTAATTAATAGATTTTTATTATAGAATAAAATCCGTTTAATCTAGATAATCTAGTCTAAATATTACTAAAGTATAAAGTAAAGAACTAAAACTATAGTAAATAAAGGCTAATAATAAGATAAAATTAAAATCTTTTTTTTTCTTTTTATTTTATTTATCTATCTTTTTTATATTAGATCTCTTTTTTAGAGTCTATATATAATACTTAATTATAATTAAGAAGATCGTTTAATAAAAGAAGTTAATAACTATAAAAATAAGATACTTAATTAACTTTATAAATAGTCTTAAAAATAGTAAGAAATTATTATTTAGCTAGAAGATAATAAGAATATAATAATTAATATTTATATACTTTAATACTATTTATAATAATAGAATAAATATTTTTAGAATTATATAAAAGATATAAAAAAACTATCCTCTTAAATTTACTTTATATTCTATTATTAAGAAGCTATAAATAAGAAAATACTAAATTAGCTATATAATAAGAGCTTTACTATTACTATAAGAGAACTTATATAAATTAGAAAAGAGCTTAAGCTAAGATATTTAAAAATAAGTTAAGAGATAAGAAAATATATAAATAATATTATCTATTAAGTAAAAATCTTAAATTAAGAAGAAATAAAAGCCTTAAATTAAAAAAAAATAAAATTTTAAATTAAAAAAAAAGATAATTATATAATCTTAGCTTAATCTATATATCTATTATTATTTATAAACTCTTTAAGAATAAAGGTTTTAAGAATCTTATATAATTATATAAGACTCTTAAATATTATTTTATAAAAGATCTTATAATAATATTTCTTTATTAAAGAAACTTTCTTTATATATAGTTACTTACTTTATATAGATTTATAAAGCTATTTTAATATTCTTTATATAAACTCTAAGTAATTATACTTATATTTAATTTATTTATTTTACTTAATCTATTTATTTTTTTATAGAGTTCTTATTATTACTAGTATTATTATAAATAATAATAGAATCTATATTTAATTTTATAAAGATATTAGCTATCTCTATAACTTCTTTTTATTATATAAAATTATAATAAATTAATACTATAAAAGATTCTCTAAAAGTTTTATCTAATTATATAAGATAATAATAAAGAAAACTTAATAAACTTTTATACTAAAGCTAATTAAAAGAGAATTCTAATAAGATTAATAAGAGAAAAAAGAATTAAAAATAATAAGTTAATCTATTCTATCTAAATATTTTATTAAGTTTAAATAGATTTTTATATAAAGGCGTTTAAATAGTCTAATATATCTTTTAATAAGACTCTAGCTAGAATATATCTTTTAATAAGACTTATATTCTTTATAACTTTATTATATATTATATTCTATACTACTACTATCGCTATAATCGTTCTAAATTATAAGGAAATAGAATATTAAGATATTTATATAAAATCTTCTTTCTTTTTTAATAATATATATATAAAGATATCTTTATATAATATCTTTTTTTTTAATTCTTTCTTTTTTCTTCTTTTTTTTCTTTTTTATACTTATCTTAACTCTTTTATATTATTATATTATTATTATCGCTTCTATCGCTTAAGTATCGCTCTTATATTATTTATATATCTATTATATCTTATATTCTATACTATTACTATCGCTATAATCGTTTTAAATTATAAGAAAATAGAATATTAAGATCTTTATATAAAATCTTTCTTTCTTTTTTTTATTCTTCTTTTTTTTCTTCTTTTCTTTCTTTTGTTCTTTCTTCTTTATTAACTAAATAGCTTTATATAACTTTATTAATATTATTAATAATATTCTTTATCTCCTACTTATTTAATTACTCTATCTAAAATATATAAAATTATAATAAATATATTTAATACTCTCTTATTAATATCGCGTAGAATATTAATAGCTTAAATAATACTTTTACTTTTAAATATAATAGTTATTAACGTACTAATTATAATAGCTATTTAAAAAATATTAATAATCTTTCTTTTTAATTTAAGTTCGACTATAACGAGTATATTAAGTTTATAAGTATTCTTTTTTATAATAACTCTAATAATAATATTATTATTATTATTAATTCTTCTTTCCTCTATAGTAGTTCTATTAAAGAAATACGTATTAAAAATATCTACTAAGTATAAACTAATAATCTAATTTATAGATATATTTAATATATTTAAAGAACTTTATATAAAAGATTTAACTTCTTATTAAATTAATTAGAATCTAGCTATTTATCTATCTAAACTACTTTATATAAAAAATCTAACTTAGCTTTATCTTATATAAATATAAAGACTACTAATCTTAAGTACTATATAGAGATATAGACTTATTATTTAAATATAAAATAATATATCTAATATATATAAAAAAATATAAGATTTATAAATAAATAAAAAAAAATCTATTTTTATATATACTTAAGTCTAAATAATTATAGAGTTATTAGTAATATTAATATTTAAAAGTCTTCTCTCTCTTTACTTTAGTCTTAATAGTCTCTATTTAATAATTATATAATTATTTTTTTATAGAGATTAAAATCTCTAATTACTACTTAATAATTTAATATAATTATTATTTTTATTATCTTTAAAATCTCTTTATATAAAGAAGTACTAAGTCTCGTAATTCTATTATTTATAATTAGCGTATACTCTTCTAAAGTAACTAACTACTCGTTAATACTTCGGAAAAAACGAGAAATTAGAAGTTATATAATACTAAAAATAGCTAGTATTAACTAGTTATCTTTAATTCTAAATTAGAATTATATTAATATAGCTTAGTTAATATAATTTTATCTAATTATAAATAATTATACTACGTATAAACTCTATATCTAGACTTAAAAGAATAAGAATTATAAGTTAATTAAATATATAGATAAATCTCTATATTTACTATTACTCTATAAGAAGTATAGAGTTCTAGCTAACTAAAGCGCTAATAAAAATTACTAAAGTCGCGTTATAAATAATAAGAGCTCTATTATATAAAGTTAGCTAAGTATTTAATAAAGATAACTTAAATAGAGTAAAAAATAATAATAATTAGATAATAAAAGTAGAATTATATAAATATTATAATAATATAGTAGTAATATAATAGTAGTAGTAATAATAATAGTATAGTAATAATAATATAATAATAGTAATATAATAGTAATAGTATTATTATATAAAGTTTATATTAGTATATATATATAGTTATAAAAGATCTATAAATAAATAAAGAAATACTTACTTAATATAATAATAATAATAATATAAATATAGATATAAATACTATTAAGATTATATAAAGTTAGTTTAATATACTTTTTAAGTAGCTTTATATAAAGCTACTTAGTAGTAGTAATAAAAATTATATATATTTAATTTAAATATAAATATTATTAAAAAAGAAAGAAGAATTTAGAAGTTAGAAAAATATTTAATAATTATAAATCTTAATAATAAACTAGCTCTTTTTAATCTAGTAAGTAATTTTATAACTTTATTAAATAATAATAATAGCTATTAAATACTAGCGATACTACTATAATCTATTAATACTATATATAGTTTATATAAAAATATAAAATTATATTTATAAAAAATTAGAATTAATACTATATAAGAAAAAAAAAGTTTTAATTTTATTTTTTTATTAATCTTTATTCGCTATATTAAAACTTAGTTAAGATAAAATTTAAAATAAGTCTACTTTAACGTATTACTTTATATTATTATTCTTTAAATATAGTTTCTCTATTTTATTTTTTATAAGCTTTTTTCTCGAGTCTCTTATATTAATCTAAGTATATAATATTATTATATATATAATATAGCTATTAAAGAAACTATATATATAGTTTTTTCTAAAAGAGTAAGAGACTATTTAAGCGATATTAATATTATATTATAATAATTTCTAAAGAAACGAATCTAACTATTTTTATAATAGAATAAGATACTCTTTAATAACTTAGAATCTATTTAATTAAGTAAATAAAAAATAAGAAATAGCTAAAACAAAAGAGATAACGATAAATTAAAGCTATTATTATTATAGTTAAAATATATAGTACGTCTCTTAATCTTATAATTATATAAAATTAATTAAGATATAAAGTTTCTTTAGAGTATCTTTTAACTTTAAAAATTATCTATAAAAAGAAATTTATAAATAATAATTATACTTATTAAGATAAAAATTTATATTTAACTTTTTAAAAAAATTAAAATTATACTCTTAATTCTCTATTCTATTTAACTTATTAAAAGTTAATTAATAGAATACCGAGATCTCGTTTATTATATATAAATATATATAGAAAGATATTTACTAATATTAAAAGAGTAGATTATTATTAAAGTATAAAGTAATAATATTAATTATAATTCTCTAGCTATAAATAATACTAGTAATTAATATATAAGTAATAGCTATAATCTTTAAATAAATTATTAATAAAAGACGTAGCTAAATAATCTAATATAAAAGATATAATAACGTCTTAATAGTAGTTTAAAGATAATAAAGAGATAATCTAATACTAATATTAAAAAGAAACTCGAGTTATATAAAATAAAAAAGATTAATTACTTAATTTTATATCTAATATTAAATATCTAAATTAACGCGATTAAATAATAGCTTTATAATATTATAAATAAATACTAAGTCTATATAATAAAAAAGATTTATAATATAGTTAGAAATAATTACTTATTTAGAAGTAATAAATTTAAGAAATATATTAATTCTTTATTAAAAAATAATACTTTTCTTAGTATTAATTATATAGATATAAGTTTATTCTTTTAATATAATAACTTACTAAGTATTATATAGTTAAAGTAATTAAAAATATTTCTAAATTAAGTTATTATTAAATTATTTATATTCTTATTTTTTAGCTCTAATCGCGGGAGCTTAAGTAATATAATATTAATAAAGTATATATTTAATCTAATTACGCTAGAGCTAATAATATTAATTATTATTATAATTTATTATATAATTAACGAGTTTAGATATAGATCTAGAAGAGTAGAAAAGTAAAAGAATTATATAATTAAAAATAAGTATAGGCTTATAAATTAAATTTATAGAAGTTAAATTTAAATTACTAGCTA